>PVKU01011141.1:0-45882 GCA_004027475.1 Anoura caudifer | reverse complement strand
GACCCAGCAATCCCACTGCTAGGATTATATCCTAAGAACCCTGAAACACCAATCCAAAAGAACCTATGCACCCCAATGTTCATAGCAGCACAATTTACAATAGCCAAGTGTTGGAAGCAACCTAGGTGCCCATCAGTAAATGAATGGATCAAGAAACTATGGTACATTTACACAATGGAATTCTATGCAGCAGAAAGAAGGAGCTCCTACCCTTTGCAACAACATAGATGGAACTGGAGAGCATTATGCTAAATGAAATAAGCCAGGAGGTGAAAGACAAATATCATATGATCTCACCTTTAACAGGAACCTAATCAACAAAACAAACAAACAAGCATAATATAATCAAAGACACTGAAATTGAGAATAGGCTGACAGTCACCAGAGGGGAGAGGGGAGGGAATTTCAGGGGAAGAGGGGAAGAGTTTAGAGCCACAAGTATAAAAGACACATGGATAAAAACTAGGGGGGGGGTGGAAATGGGAGGGCGGTGGGAGGGCTGGGGCGGTGGACTGGGATGGGAGTAAAAGACAGAAAATTGTACAAGAACACAATTAAAATAAAAACAAAATCTTAAAAAAATAAAATAAAATGAGAAACAGTAACCTTGATCAATAAAACTAAGAATTGTTTCACTAAAGGAAAAAAGAATAAATTACACAATCCTATAATAAGCCTAGCCAAGAAAAAAATTAAATACATATATTTCACATTACAAATTTAAAAGGATATAACCACAAGTACAAAAGTGTTATTAAGTAAAAGAGCATAATGTCCAATTCTTTGCCTCAAAAAAGCAAGCCTAATGAAATATATGATTCAGCAAAATATAAGTTGATCCAAAGAAGTTTAAAATTAATTAAACTGAATAACAAAAGAAATAGAAAAATGAACACTTTCAATAATAAAAGATATCCCAGCCTCCCTAAAATCAAATTATCAGCCCATAATATATTTATGCTAATTCTATCAGAAACATTTATAAAAGAGGCATTACCTACATGTTTAAACCTGTCCAGAGCATTAAGGAAATTTTAAAAGCCTCAAATTAATTCGCATTCCCCAAAACACCTACAGTATCTCATTTACAACAAGTTAAAATATTTAAGTGGTTAATGAGTTCAGTGTAAAATGTTTACTTCAATGCCTGGCACTTATCAGTGCTCCAAATGATGTTAGGCGCCACTGTTTCTACCCACCTACCTGTTTCTAGGATGCTATTCTTCCAATCTTTCACTCCTTCCCACTCAGCCTGTCAAACATCTACTCACTTTTTTCCTTCATCCTTCCTGAAGCCTTTCGTGGCTTACCACAACCCTTACTGGGATTAACCACTACTACCTTTATTTCTTAAACACAAATTATTAGCATTGCATCTACACTACTTTGTTATGTATCTGTCCACCTTCCCTACTAGCTTATGTGATCCTCAGAATAAAAATTCTGCATTATTCACTTTAATAATTCCAGTGTCAAGCACAATCTACACAATAAATTCTTAGTAAAATTAACTTGTCTGATGACCTAAATATGATGGCTAGAATGTGGTTTACATGAGCAAAGTCTACCAGAAGATAGAAGATAGGTAAGAGAGACTCTCAGAAGCGGAGAGCAAACAGGAAAGCCACCTGGCCCAAAGGACATTCCCAGTGCAAAGTAAATTCATTGATGTGTTCGACAGAAACAGGGCCTCAGCTGCCGAATGTTCTCTCAGAGCTACAACCTCTGAATTCCAAGACATTCTGTATGGTCCGTTAGTTCTAAGCAGATTTTCAAAAGGGGTAGAGTTTTCTCACCTGTGTTCAAGTTCGCGAATGGACAGTATCACTCCTGAAGTTGACGGCTTTTGCTGTACAGTGGCCAAAAAGGTGAAGTCACTCTTGTTCCGGAAGAGCTGGATTAATTTCTCACTCACGTGGGGGGCTGCATGGATCTCTCTCTCTGTATCTAGAGTCAAGAAGGAAGAGCAGGAGGTACAGGAAAGGGGAAGAGGGGAGGAGAAGAAGGAAAGAAACAACACAGAAGGAAAGAAAGGACAGGGAACAGGAGGAGGAAGAAGAGAAAAGATACACCATTAAAAATTCTGTGTCCAAAGGACCGAGGTTGCATTTTTCATTTTCCCTTGTTGTCAATACTTTTCATTTCCAGATGCCATCCACCCCTCCATACAGCTGCATTCATTCAGTAAAGAACCCAGAAATGCCATCTCTGTCATGGTGCCCACTTGTCAGTGACAGGTTCCCCATTGGCTGGTGATCTTCTGACATGACATGAGTTCTGACAGGACCATGAGCAATCTGGCCTGCTGCAGACAGATTAAGTTGCTGTGAATAAGGTGAGGGCCAGTCAAATAAATGGGGTGCTAACTTCAGAGAATGGAGAGTCTAGCAGGATCCAAACACCACCCCAGACTCCAATTCCTCTTTTCCTGTGGACTCCTCTCACCACAATGCATCCAGGGAAATCTGCCCTTGCTTTGTACCCCACAGAGATTCACTAGCGCTATAATGCCAGACAACTCGGCTTTTGCTTAAAGAACAAATACATTTTTGTGGTCCATACACATGCCTGAAATTGCTCTGTAAACATGCAGTGGGTAACTGTCCTCATGAAACATTTACAAAGTTCAGGCCAGGCCAGCAGGCCTAGAGGTCTGGGGGTCTGGCTGGTCCTGCTCCTGGACCAGAATCCTTCCACATCTGAGTAATGACAGACATTCACCATGTCACACGCAGACTCACCCTCATCATAATAAACTGGGCATTATCTCCTTAATGTTACACTATACTTGTTGGCATCAGAAGGTGGACACCAAGGGAGCTGAGTTAGAGAAAACTCTTCAAAGAATGATAAATGAACACCCAAGGTGGGTTTGGTGGACCTTCTCTCACTCCCGGACCATGTCAAAGTGACCATAAAACTACTTGGTTATTTCTCCTGGGTGGTGGGGAGAGCCCTGGAAAACCACAGAACTTCAAAGGCTGCACTGCCCAAGCACCACCACAGATTTACAGGTGACCTTCAAAAACCTCATCCTAACAAGGGACTTTTAACCAAAGGAAACTCTTGAATTCTTGACTTTGGTTTGGGCTCAGTGTGCCCATCTACAAAATGAGGGTGTGGACTAGGTGATTAGTCAGGGCCTCCTGAGTTTCACCCTCTGTAATTCCCTGTGTAGCTGCACTCGCAGACCATCTGCAGAAGTCTGGCTTTGCGTGGCATGAAGGATGGTCCACCCCCATGGAGGCACCCACCCAGGAAGGACACTGCACCAGCGTAAACCTGCCTAGACAAGGCCTCCACTGCTGTAGTAGAAGGGGCATGCTGTCTGCTTTGGTCAAAGGCTGGGACAAGAGAGCCACTTGGAGAATGCTTCGACACCTTCTACAAAATCCTAGCCAAAGTCAGTCCAGCATGATTTTCAAAACATGCTAAATATATGAACAAACCACTTTGTTGTAAATGACGACTCATCTGCAAACGTTTGTTAGCGCTGTTTTTATCATTGCTGCTAGACAACGAGCCTCGTGATAAATTTCACCTAGAATTCAGTGCCAGAAAAAAAAAAAAAAAAAAAAAACAACATTTGGCTCTTGAGGTTAACTTATGTTTCCTTTTTTTTTTTTTTCTCTTTACTATTTCCTTCTTTAGTCACCAATTAGGAAGCCACTGATTGGTAGAGGCTTCCCAGGGAGCTCAGAGGATTCTGAGGCTTGGGCGCAGTGAAAATAAGGCCATGATCGATAAGCAATGCCCGTTGGGGAAAGAAGGTACAAACACCGTACTGCTTATGGGTTTTCTCATCACTCTCTTAATTCTCCTTAGGTGATATCGGCCAGCTCCATAGCCAACAACCCCCAAATTTATGTCTGCAACTTCAACCTCTCCCTTAAGCCACAGGCTCTTATATTTAATATCCTTCTTAGTATCTCCATGTGAGTGTCTAATAAGCATGTCAAACTGCATGTGGCCACAGCAGAGCTCTTGCCCACCCCGCAGCCCTCTAAAGGAGCTTATCCCTCAAGTCCCCCATCTTAGTAGATGGACCACCCAGTGTCTCAAGCCAAGAAAACAAAAATGGTCCTTGATTCTTCCCTTTCCCCCACACTCCCTATCCAATCCAACGGCAAGTCAAGAGGTCCCCCGTGTGTGGAATCTGTCTACTTCTTCCCAACTTTGCTCTTCAAACCCTTGCCCAACCTGCATCGTGTCTCCCTAGGGTACCCCAATAGCTCCCTGTCTCCCTGCTTCCATAATACCTTCTCTTTTCCACTCTCCACACAGTAAAGAGCTCTTTTGAAAGTGTTAAGTCAGAATCACTTCGGTTTCCTGCTTAAAACCTAATTGCTTCCACTGCTCCCAGGATAACATCCTGCTCTTTAGCATAGCCAGCACGGTAATGTAAATTGACTTTTGCTTACCTCTCCCACTTGACATCATACTCTTCTCAGCTGAGAGAGGAGCTCCCCTCCTGCCTCAGGGTCTTGGTCCTCTCCCTCTCCCCACAGTGCTCCTTCCATTTGCCTGGCTCTTCCCCCTCCAGCTCTGGCTCCCCCCGCTCCAGCTCCCCCTCCAGGAAATGCAACCTCCTGGTCAGTACCTCCAAAGCAGGCTTTCCATAAATGTCTAACACACCACTCTAATTATTCTCTCCACATCACTTATCATAATACATGTATTGTGATCAACTTATTATTTCCTAATATCATAATCTTATTTCATGTTTCTTACTTTATTTCCTTTCTTTCCCTATTAGGCTATAAACTCCATGAGCACTGGCATCATTTCTTTATTCACTGTGGTAGCTACAGTTCTTAGTGCCTGGCAGAAAACAGGCATCCAATCAAGACTCATCGAGTTCATGTATTTCCATTTATTTCCGTAATTGACATTATTCCTTCAAGTAACCACAAATATTAGTCAGAATATAGGGATATCATTGGGAAAACTAGGAGATAGATGACTACTTCCCAGGTGCCAGCAGCTACGGAATTAAAGAAAATGATGCTCAGCACCCATGCAGCCCCTCCTCTTTGCAGGACACTCCACCTGAGGGCCTGGTCCAGTCCCACCACACTGCTGATCACCCACCCCTCCTGGCAACAGAGCATTCCCTTTGCCAGCTGCTCTCATTTCTCTTTGTAAATGATTGGCACCTTGAAGTAAAGACTCCATTAGCACTCACCAGAGCGAGATGTAAAAAAACATCTATTTTGATACATTGAGTCTTTACGTGCATTCTCACTTTCAGAAAAGCTCTTTGGAGTAAATGCTGACAATAATTCAGCTGTTAAAACAGCACAAGAAAGTAATCCCACTTCTTCTTATAGTACCGCAGCAAGAAAACGGGACCAGATCTCAAAGGACTGAGGACTGACTGCTCTGAGTGGGACAGCGACCGCGCCGTGGGCCCTGGCATGAGGCACTTCCCCTCTTGGAGCCTCCCCCTCCACATCCGAACACTGAGAGGGTTGAACTCCATGATCTCCACCTTCTTTCCTAGTCTCACCACTTTGTCCGTTCATCATGTTAACCCCGCATAGCAAAATAGGGTGCCGAGGGCATTTTGCATCTACTAAACACCCAAATTTTACAATTTTTTCTCCTCTGATTTTCCGGATCAACATAAATGTAAAGTCATCAATTATTGAAAACAGTAATATCTCACCTACTTTGCAGTAGCCTGCCTTTTTCCTGGAGTGAATATTACACTTCCATATTCAAGCACTGTAACGTATGTCGGCTGTACTGTAGAATATTCAGTTCTGCTAGAGAGAACATGAAAACCAAGCGGGATGGATAAAGCTCATAGGACATGGTAAATACAGATAGCAGGTTAGAACCCTGTGAAACGTGCTCAGTAAAGATGGAACAAATGGATCATAAATGTGTTGAACACAGATAAAAAGGACTGAATAAGAGCGTTACTCATAAATAGAAAGGAGTGGGAGGACCAAGTCACAGTGTACAAATCACGCCACCTCCAGAACGACAGCTATGTCATCCCCAAATCCAACTCCCAGCCTTCACACCCATTCCCCGCCCATGGCGGCCCCGCATGCACTCTGAGAAATGCTAAACAAAACCATCACTCATCACCAAATTAACTGGTGAACTGCAGCCGTTGGCAGATACACTCGCCCAAGTATCTCCAATAGAGAAAGCAAGTTGGCTCCAGGCACCTCCCATCCTCTGGACCCCCTCCCCCTTTCTTTACTTCCTGCCCCCGCTACAGCTCCCCCAACCTGACCCACCAATTGCAACTTATGAACCAGTAATCAAAAATGCTTCTCTGGGATATATTATGGTCTAACAAGAATGGGAAGAGAATTTTTTTTTTTAGTTCAGGCAGTAAATTTCTATCTGTACTGTACCCCCTTTTTTTAAACCTCAGCTCCAGTTCATGTAACCACAGCATCAGCAACAAAGCTGACAGAGCAGAGGGGGAGAAAGACGGAACCCATGAACAACAGACTAGCCAAGAATCCAGCAGGGTCTCTATCCTCCCCCACGCCCACTTGTACCCTGTGCTAAGTGCATCCTTCTACTCCTCTACTCCATCTCTTTCCCTTGCTTCCTCCTGGATATTTTGAAATGGATTTCATCAGCCACACGATGCCAGCATCTGAATTTGGTCTGTTCGTGAGGGTATTTGCTCCGTGACCTCTGGGAGGGCACCTGAAGGCTACCGTCGCATCACGGTAACTTCCCACACAACCACCATATATGGCAAACATTTCGCATTTTTTAAAAAAGGGGGGGAAAAAAGAATGTACTTCCAAATACTCATTTTTGCATGATCTTGTTAAGAAGTGCTAACTCAGCAGCAGGGGTTAAGTGCTCTTTGTTTCCCGGGATGAACCAGCTATACCTACTCATTTTCTAAAAGACCCTAAAAATGCTAATGTGATGACTAAGCATCAGTAAGAAAGTATTGGGTGAAGCAGGGAGGAGCCTGGAGAGTAGAGAAGGAAAGAAAATAAATGAGGGCGCTCGCACAGTTCTCGCACGCTTCTCTCATGTACACACAGCTTCATTTCTCTTTTCCCTGACTTCTAGGGTGAGCAGGGTGGTGATTTTCACGGTCGGCAAACACCTATTTGTGCGCCAGGCACCGCGCAGGGCACCTGGGAAATGAAGATAAAAATACAGTTTCTGCCTTCAAGGGTTGATCCAAAAGCAAGACAGTTACCTGGAGACAACAGGTAGGGCAGGGCAACGCACAAAAGAAAGGGGGGCCCTTGGAGGCTGGGAATGACTTCGTGGAGGATGCTTCATTGGGCCCAAGTCAGAAGAGATGAAAGAGCGTTCACCAAGCAGGAGAGAGGGGGGAAAGGGGGGTGGAGGGTGGGCGTGCAGATGCGGGCCCCCACGTGTTTCCATTGTCCTTGCATTTTTCTTTCTCTGCCAGCATCTCTCACTAGAAGTCCAGCAGGAAAGCATCTACTCAGCCTAATATAGAAGGGAACTCTCCAACGACTGGTGAATTAAACAAGCAAAAACAGCAGCAGCCAGAAACATGACAAAACAAACACACTGGGACCACCCACCTCAGCCTTGACTAACGGAGAATCCAGGCCACCTCGGAGCAACCACAGCAGTTTCCACCAGGAACCTCAACGCACGCGGCAGAAGCCTGATACAGGGCATGGCGCATGCCCCCAGCCTGAGCGCCACCTACGCTTGTGGTAACAGTGGTCCCAAAAGGTGAAGCAGTACCTGTTTATTTGAAATGTCTGCTGGCTTTGCCTTTCTGAGTACCGAGGAAATTTGCCAATTCAAGACAGCCAACCGTCCTGCTGAGTCAGGGGCAGTGGGGGGGAGGGGGGGCGGGGGAGGGGCGTGGGGGCCAGGTATGGGGAGCAGGGAACAAAGTGTCCCTGTGTTAGGTCCTGAAGCCTTTCTTTGAGAACGTCAGATATTACTGATCCAAGCAGCTTTCAAAGAAGCCAAAGTCACAATTAGAGAGTAGTGTGGATACCAGGAGACTCCCACTTAATGTGTCGGAATTTCTATCCCCACTAACAAGTTCACAATAACATCCCATTAAACCTCCATTAGCTCCAGAAGCCAGAATGACAAAAAAGCCAATGCGTAGGGCTTATTATGCTGCCAAACGCAAGGTTAACTGCTTTGCACATATCATTTCACTTACAATACTTTATTAGTTTTCCTATTTTACAGACAATAAAAAGTGAAGGCGTACAGAATTTAAGTAATTTTCTGAAAGATGCTGGCTAGGAAGCCATGGTGCTCAGATTCCAAATGACAGGCTGGCCCCACACAGTCCACTCTCCGCTGGGCCACATCCACTCGTCCCCAGTGTGTGTGACCTCGCGCTTGGGGCACGAAAAGGGACGATTTGCCACCATACACCTGGTGCCTGACCAGTTATAGTCACTCGGAAAACATTTATGAACAATCTATTGTAAAACACTTCTGTGAGCTACATATCAACATCTCCCCATTTTCCAGGTGAAGAAACTGAGGCACAGAGAGGTGTTATGGCCTGCCCAGGCTCATGGCAAGGGAATGGAGACAAAATTGACTCTTGTCGGACACTCCATGGCATTTGCCTGGCACCCTGCCTACTTTTTCTTCATCTCTTTCTGCTCTCCCAGCCCCCTCATGCTCCCGCACTCCAGCCACACAAGCCACCTCTTCCTTCTTCCCAGGGCCCCGCACCTCCCCACCTTGGTGCAGCCCCACCTGCAGTGACCCCTGTCTTCCTCCCTCTTCTGTGGGTGCCAGCTTCATGGCTACTCCTTCAGGCCAGCTCGGGTTCCCTGGACTTTTTCACTGTATTTTCATAATCATCACAGTTTCATGTATGTAATCATCTCATGAGTGGCTCTCATGCCCACCAGATGGAAATTCCATGAGGAATGGTTTACCAGTACGTTCCCCACACACTGCACACTGCCGGGCCCATGGCAGAGCTTCACCAATGTCTATCGCATTAATAATTAATCTAGACTAATAATTGACTCCAAAGTCTGGAACACAACATAGGCAAAGAGGTTTACCAAAGACACTCAACTACAACCCCAACTTGTTGAGAAAAAGCACATTAAAATGAGCTGTCTAAGGAATAATAAAGCCAGCTGAGAGTCCCCTACTCCTCTATTAGGGGAGTAAGCCTGAGGAATCCTGTGACATATGATATTAATCAATTTTTTGTAATTACTACATGACTCAATCAAAAGAAATTCCGGTGCCCCCATAATTTTACTAATTGGACAAGCACAGCGGGGCAGCTGAGCTCTTATAAACATTTAAAATGCCAGTAAGGAAAGCCAACACCCACCCCCCTTCACGAAGACATCAGCGAACTGTAACCACCCCTCACACTTGCTCCACAACCCACCAGCGATCCCTGTCCCTCCACCCCCAGCTCAGCGGGACACCTCTGAGTAAAGAGAGAGTTATAGCGTGGATGGATGCAGCTTAATCTGAATCACAGGACAAGAGAACACAAGAGGGAAGAGCGGTGAGGAGATTGATATGATTACAACTGCACTGCAAATGGCATAAACTTCTAGTTATGAGATAAGCAAGCGTTAGGAATGCCATGTATAGCATGATGCCTAGAGTCAACAATGCTGGGCTGTATATCTGAAAGTTGCTACAAGAGTAGAGGCACCACTCACTGCCCTGCGCCCCGTCCATCTGTCTCAGCCCAGCCAGCGTCTGGAAGCCACCTCCGCCATGCAAACTCTGGGAGACCTCGGATAACTCAGCTTCCTTCCTTCACCCTTGAGTTGCCTCTCCTGTAACATAGGAGTAATACCACCCATCTTGTAGGATTCAGTAGAGTAATGAAAGAATATACGGAGCCCTGGCCAGTGTGGCTCAGTTGGTTGGAGCCTCGTCCCATAATGGAAGGGTTGAGGGTTCAATTCCCAATCAGGGCACAAGCCTGGGTTACAGGTTCAATCCCCGGTCTGTGCATGTATGGGAGGCAACCAATCAATGCTTCTCTCATGCATCAATGTTTCTTTCCTTTCCTGTCTCTCTAAAAGCAATGGAAAAAAAATGTCTTTGGGTGAAGATAAGAAAGATTTCAAGAATATGTGGAACATGACTAGTACACAGCTTGTATACAATATTTCCCCTCCCCCACCCTCTCTTTACAACATTCCTGAGAAGCTTTGCGAAGGAGGCTCAGAAATCTATACCCTAAAGTGTGAGCTTTAACATATGCCAAAATATTCTCATACATGATGGCATTTCATATGCATAATAACCCATTGGGTAGGCATTAGCAGTCTCACTTTAAAGATAAGAAACCCCTGGCTTATGAAAGATCAGTGACTTGTCCAGGATCCCTCTTCTGACTTCAACCTTTGCAACTCCTTTTATATATTTCTGAGTGGGCTTCCCTAACCCCAGACGAGCAATAATCATTAAATTCGTTCACTCCATTCCACCCCAATGCCAGTCCCCCCCCTCCCTGAGGGACCCCCCCCCCAGGACCCTAAACTCTCCCATACAGTGAAGTACAATCTCTTGCTTGCTTAAAACCTTTGGAGCAGTGGGCTGACCTAATTATAATTACTTCCCTTTTGTGCACAGTCCTAATTCTCAGGCATGAAAGAGACATTTTAAATGTTCTACTGGCCTTGACCTTGCCACATCGACTCAAATTCAACAGTAAACAGTAGGGTATCATGTTAACTGCCAAGGTCTAATTTATGATGATTCATTAAAAATCATTTTTACATGTTGCTTCAAATGCTGTGTTTCAAGAATAAAAACCTGCCTGAATTGAAATGCAAAAGTGATTTTAATATGCAAACCTCCTACAGAGATGATGTCTCATTTTAATTATTGTTTCGGTTTAATAGGTTTTCATTAAATTAGAGGATGGAGCAATTATGAGGGTGAACAGCTAATGTTTCGAAGGTAAGCTCCCGTGGTTCGTGGGCAAAGACAGCTGTGCCTCAGCAAATCGGAAGGCGACCCTCTCCTGGATGAGCTTGTGTTCAGCCTGATAGGAAACAGCACTGGTGACTCCTTTTCCAGCTTCAAGATAGAGCTGGCACCCCTCACAATGGTAGGCCAACAGCATAAGCCTGTGTTGAACTGGGAGAATCTTAATTATATAACTTTTCTATCAGGAATCCAGGTTCCCCTGCCATCAGACTAGAAAATGCTCTTAAAAGGCCACAACTGCAAAGCTCGATGTCAAACCACAGGAAAATACTCCTGATGAAATTGTCTTCTCTCTCACACACCAGTAATTTAGTTGGTTCAGGTGGCTTAATGTCTGCCTTTCCACCACTGGAAAATTGGTTCAACTTCACCACAGGCTGCAATGACCAAAATCATTAATTAGCAAACTGTCAGCGCCTCAATGAGAAATTACCTGCGTGGCTTCAGCGACATTTTACCCTAGAAACAACACAGATTTGGCACTAAGGGACCAAGAGGGCAGCACTGCATCTCAGAAAGAGGGGAAGGAATGAATGAGAAGTAGGGAATGAGGGAAGGGTACATGGTAAAACCTGTTTTATTGGGGTCCCAGTGGTCAGAGGTGAGGGGCACGACTCAATACTAGGAGGGGCTGGGGGCTCTGCGTGGAGACATCTGCACCTGGGGAGGTGAAGGAGCCTTGGCAAGCTTCCAGTGAGCAATTTCCTTCTCTCCAAATGAGCTGAAGGAGGAAAAGAGGGCAGCTAGAGGGGAACCCATCAGGAAATAACTAGCCTATTAGGTTAGGGCCGGCCTGGTCACTCTATGTGCCAAGAAAGTAATGTGGGAACCTCCTACTGAGCTATGGGCAGGGAAAATGATCTTTTCCACATCATTCCACATCAGAAAGAAATCACAAAGCAGCATTAGTCCCAGGTAAACCAGCAGGAGCTGAGTGGGATAAGGCCGTGTCCCTGCTCAGCACCACCCCAGCCTGATACCGACCACCTGCCAGGGCCCACGCTGGCCACGGCCCCTGGAAGAGGTTCTTTTCTCAATTATTCCAAGTATTCTGAATATTTCTAACAGGAGTAATAACGTGGAACTCCTTGATGCAATGCTTTCTGTGCAGCTCTTTTACATCCACTGTCCTGAAAAGCACATCCTCAGCCCCTAGATCACGTGTATTAATCTAATTACACGCCTTGTTAGCTCCTTAGTTCCCGAGTCCCTGCTAAGGAGGGCCCCCCAGCTGGTTATCTATCTGTGCTGGCCACAGGGCTTTCAGGCTTCTGGGGAAACTGCAGTCATTGCCCTTTCAACCCTGCTGAGGCGGGGGTGGGGGGTGGGTACAGAAAAGCTTTCTGGACACCTGAAACTCCAGGCTTTGGGCGGCGGAAGCTCCAAGAAATGGGTGTATCTGCCCAAACAGGGGTCTCTGGGTGTGTTTTCTTGCAGATCTGCGGTGCTTCTTTGAAAACTGACCTCCTCTTTAGGGATTGTACCCCAATCATATTAGACATTAATGTCACCCTTAAAAGGAATCATTGTAATTGCTGCTTGCTCCTGAACTGAAAGCCAATTGTTTTCTGGCTGTTGGAGCTCTCTCCACCAATTTTTCGCTACCACCCTCCCAAACAAGATCTTACCACCAAGGGCGAAAATTACAATCCCCATTTACTGAAGCTCTGTTTTAAAAAAAAGAAATGAAAATGTCAATTTTGCAGAAAATTGGTCTTTGATCATTGCTGCAAATAATTTGGTTCTCATGTGTCCTAGGGTATCAACACCGAGTCACTCCTCAGTACATTAAATAGTGTCTTCATGATAATTCACCTCAAAGGGTGCCTGGTAGGTTCTCAAAGAGCCTATTTGGGGATGACCTCACTTAGGCAGCAGATATTCTTTTGGGGTCCCTGAAACACCCCTTCCAAGAGTGGCTATTAGTTCATTAGTGAGCAAAGCCCTCTCAGGCCCCAGAGTGAACGCCGAGTGCTGGGTACAGGTGAGGAGCTCCATGGGCATGTAATCGCATCTCAACTCTTCTCCCACCTGGAGCTCCAGCCACCTCCTCCATGCCTATCCAAACCACCTCTCAAGGCCCAGCCCAATCCCTCTAACTCCACGAAGCTTCTAGAGCCCCAACTAAGGGTGATTTTCCCTCTCCACTTCAAAATTCAACCATTCATCCACTCCAACACATTATCTGCAGAGCATGTTCTCCATGGCAGGCTCTGTACCATGGTGAATGAGACAGATTCAGTCCACAGAGATGCATCCAGCCAATGTGTCATACCACCCATGCTGACACATCTCACTTCTGCCATCTTGCCAAATCCAACTGCCAGTTGGATTTGGCAAGATGCAATTCTCGATCCTCAGCCCAAGTGACCTCTGGCAACCTCCCAAACAGAGGTCCTCTCTCTCCTTTTTGAAGCACTATCTTTTTGGCACTGCTTTCTTCCAGTATTCCTCTAAGCTCCGCAACCATCTTGAAGCTCCTTCATGCCCTCCTCTGCCTGCTCTCTAATTCTCAGGGTGCCTCTGAGCACTTCCATTCATCAGCAAGCCCTGAGCACCACCTCCATCGCTGCCCTGACCCTCAGCCCCCTGGAGCACACGAACAGCAGCAACACCACGTCTCAGCTTGCTTCCACTCTTCCTGAATCTCCGCCTCCCCTCTCTTCCTGAATCTCTTTCTCCCTCTAACCCATGTGTCAGTCAGAGAATCAAGGAGAACTTTTTCAAACTCAAATCACACATCAATTACTTAAAACCTTTAAACAGCTGTTTGTATTACTGGTTTGGCAAAAAAAATCCATTATATTTTTCTGCAAAAGACACATTTTTCACTTTCACCAGTAACCTTATTGATTTGGATATTTTGAGTATGTCAGCTATCTCCCTCTATTGGCTTCTAGTGGGTAGAGGCCAGGGGTGCTGCTCAACATCTTCCAATGCATAAGACAGCCCCACAGCAAAGAATTATTTGGCCAAAATGTCAATAGCACCAAGAAACTTCACAAACCACTTTTGCTATATTCGATCAGTCACACACCTTCTCCATACACTGCACAAATCTTTTGTGTATGTGTGTATTTCAATTGTATTTTTACCTTTCTTGAAATAATAAAGTAAATAATAATAATGCATCAGAAATGTTGTGTATCTTCTTCCATCTTCAGTATTAAAATGGCTGCACAAAAATTCACCAATAAGGTTTTTAAATGCAGGCTGATATGACAGCTCTCACAATACAATCTAACAAAATTGTTTCAGATGAAGTTAAAGACAACTAAGTACTACTAGAGCCATCGTACAGAAAAAGCAAAAGGGACTTTTTGGCCAACCCAACAGTTTCCTGATACTGCTATAAGAAGCTGGTGGCTTAAAGCAACACAAATGAACAAACTCACAGTTCTGGTGGTCAGAAGTCTCAAATGGGGTTCACTAGACCACAACCCAAGTTTGCACAGGGCCACACCCGCTCCAGAGGCTCTCGAGGAGAATCATTTCCTTGCCTTTCCAATTTTCCTTGGTTGTGCCCTCTTCCTACATCACCTCCAAAGTCAGCAGCTAGCATCTTATAACTGCCGTCTGCTTTTACCTTCTCTCTGTCTGACCTTTCATGCAGAGGGACACCTGTGATTACATTGGGCACACCTGGATAATCCACCTTCATCTCCCCACCTAAAGATCCTTAACTTAATCACATGCTCAAAGTCACTTTTATCATGTAAAATAACAGATTCACAGGTTCTGAGGATTAGGACATGAGTATCTTTCGGGCACAGGTGGCCAACACAAGGCCCGAGGGCTGAATCCGGCCCTCCACCTTGTTTTATCCAGCCCAGCACCTTGTTTCTACCTGGTGGCAGCACCAAGCTCCTTGCCCTAGTTAAGGAGTAGTTACATTTATACAGTCCTAAAATTGCATTTGACCTTTTGCAAGGCTGATGTGGCCCCTGGTGAAAATGAGTTTGGCACCCCTGCTTTAGGGGTAGAGAGTCATTATTCAACCAACCACACTGTCTAAAGCAATTTAGATAAAACCCTAACTCCTAAGCACAGCCTGAAAGACCCCTCACAACTTGGTGCTGCAGCTGGGGCTGAAATGCAGACCCTGCTCTCTGGCACCTTCCACTACTTCCACCCATACCAGGCATCATTGAGCCCCTTAAACTTTTTTGATCCTAAGGACCTTTGTACCAAGTGTTCCAAGAATATGGGCTCTGGAGCAAAACAGCCTGGATTCAATGCTTAGCTTCACCATTTACTGGACCTCAAACATTGCCCAAGAGATTTAACCTCCCTGTGCCTCTGATTTTTCTTTCTGCAAAATGGGGCTCATACTACCCATCTCCCTTGTTGAATTAGTATGCAGTATTATAAGGATTGAGTTAATGAACATAAAGAATTTAGAACAGTCCCCAGGGCATGAAAAGTGTCCATCATTAAAAATGTAAGTGATCAGCCCTGGCTGGTGTGGCTGAGTGGATTGAGTGCCAGCCTGCAAACCAAAGGGTCACCAGTTCGATTCCCAGTCAGGGCGCATTGCAGGCCAGGTCCCCAGCGGGGGGGCATGCAAGAAGCAACCACACATTGATGTTTCTCTCCCTCCCTTCCCCTCTCTCTAAAAAATAAAATAAGTCTTTTTTTTTTTTTTAATGTAAGTGATGGTTAACATTATCTTTGCATGGCTGACTGTCACTTAGGCATAAGCTCAAATATCACGTTTGTGAGGGAGCCTTCCCCAAAAATTCTACCTAAAGTCAGTCCTCTCCTCTCTTTCTCTACAGTATTGCTCTTTTACTCCCTTTATAGTATATATTACTATCTGAAGTTGCTAATTTATTACTAATTACTTGTTTATTGTAATTGCCCACCTCTGCTAGAATACACAGTTATGGAGACAGAGACTTTGCCTTTCCTCTGCTCCATCTCCAACACCCAGAACAGCCCCCGTCACAGAGGTGTACAATACATTTGTCAAATGAATGAATGCGATATATTGCTGGTCCCCTACTCCCCGCACATAGACCACGAGCCCCCAAGGGCAGCATGACCATCCAATTCTTCTTGTACAAGTAGGACCAGCGCAGGGGCTGGCACACAGCAGCATAGCAGACTCTCAGTTAACACTTGCTGATTGATCAACAGGTAAATGAGCTGCAGGAGCAGCTTTAAAGATAAAGGCTCAAAAAAAATGATTTTTCTGCAACCTGTTATTCAAAGATTAAGCGGAGATTCCAAAGTCCCATGTGTAAAAACAGAGAGAGACCCTGAGCAGCAGCCCAGTGAGCTGCTCTCCCGCCCTCTGCCTGGCCTGCTGCCCTCACTGAGGCACACCCTAGTGGGGTGGACATGCCTCTATTACGGTGAGACCTCCTGTTTAAATGAAGGATCAAAAAAGATCGCTGCCACTAGCTTATTCATGAACTAGGTAGCTAACAGCCAACTGCTGCAGAAAACTGTGCCAAGTCCCAAACACCAACCTTGCTGGGTGTCCCTCCCCAGGGAAACCTAGACAGGAGGCAGCCTTCTCCCTGAAGGTGCCCCAGCCCCAGAGATTAGGCAAACAGAGAGTCTGGGGTGAAGCCAGCATTAGGATTTATTTGTTTATCCCAGATGATGTGACAAGCAGCCACAGCTAAGGCCTGGGTCCTGCTTGGCATCCTGGCTCCAGGTCACAGTGGCAAACTGGCAGGTCTTCGGCCTGTCGGTTTTGCGCCTAGGGTTAGGTGCACCCTCCCAACCTGCACACCAAGTCCGAGGGGCCACAGATGATAAGATGCACCAATATTCTACACCCTCTAAAAAGAAAACAAAACGTTGCTAGTTATAATTTTGGGACGCTACTGATTGTAAGACCGTTTATTACAGAATTATGAAAATGGAACAGGTGTGTCCTAGAGTCAATGGAATACAGTATAAAAATTGGGAGACTTCATGTAAAAATCCAGTAAAAACTTAGATGATCTGGCGACAGAGCCCACATTCCCACAGACAACAATGCAGTGAGTGCTGGCACTGAGGATATGAGGCACACTGCCTGATGTCACCAAGTGGTGGCATTCCTTTGCTAGGGGACACTGCTCAGCTATCACCAGGCTGACCCTCCCTGCATCTGGGATTGTGGCCGCTCCCCAGCACGTGTCTAGCTGGTGCAAACACTACACGCCCTCCACACCAGGACCCACACAAACCCCCTGCATTCCCTACCCTCTGGGGCCCTGGTACCCACAGGTATGAGGTTTGGATCCCCCCAGGCCTTGGTGTGACCAGGCAGAGCACTTCTGGAAAAAGCAGCCCTCTTTCTGCCCAGTCTAACACACAAAAAGCCATTGTCCTAGTGTGCCATGCTATGAAAAGTTTGGGAGACACTGCCCCTTGTCCAAGTGGAACTTGGGGGCAGAAGAGCTGGCATCCACCATCAGTCCTGACACTCGGCATCTGAGTCACAGGCCACACACTCCCTCTGAAATTCAGTCTCCCCTCCATTAGACAGTAACAAATACAAACATGATACTTGTATCACAGTATCTACCTGATAATGAACATGCAATCAACTCATGAGCAATTCTGAAAAGGTTTGTCACCGTCACTTTCTCCCTTGTCTGAGTGCCAGGGTCAGATGACACCAGGTGAGTCGGGCACGTGCACTGACCACACTGGGAAGGCTTTGCCTCACCTGCCTTCTCAAGTAGCTTATAACCTGGCAACGTGCACAGGTGCGCAGGTGGCCAGAAGAACCCAGGATGATGAAAGTAAGTCCCGAGTGAATAAACATCTTACACTGAAACCATAATGCATAATCCTTTGGACCAGAGAGGGGGTGGCCACGAGCACTAGATGTCGGATGTCATATGTCGTGGGTTGACAGGTGTCTCCAGACAAATGAGGAACCACCTAGCCTGTGCCAGCGGAGGAGGCCTCTAGAACCACAGTTGGCCCTTTTTAAAAAAAAAAAATGAAGTTGATACATCTTTTTTAAAAGTGCTTTTGCTTACTCCTCAAATTCATGAAGTAAACCAACAGCTTCTTTCCTGAACCCTTTGCTGCAGCCTCACAACTTCAATAGGGCGTAGGTACATTTGTAAGCAGGCTTTTCCTGTCACGATTCCCCAAAATCTCCCACACCAAGTGTACCCAACGATGCAGACCCCACATCTCATGAAAAAGATAAAAACACAAAAACAAGAATGCGAGAATTTGGTCAACCGCCGAGGAAGAACGTAAGCATGATGGATGCAAAGCTGCCTGTCAGCATCGCTAGGTACGTGTCCCTGCCGTGGAGGCCTCTCCTCAATCATGCGCTGACTCGCTGCGTGCGTGGAGGCTGTCGGCATGGGTCCGCCTGCAGCTGCGCCCAGGACCCCCAGCCAGCACCCACACGAGCCACACACCCAGGGCTTCCAGCCAACTTTTTCAAAGGAATTATTGGAGAGATTGAAGAATTCTTCAAAAATGTCACAATAAGAACTATTTTATCTTTTTTATACCATAATTATGATGTGGAGCTTGGCTTCTCTCATTTCAGCCAGACACACCACAACTCATGAATAAAATATGACAAGTTTGACAGCAGCCATTGGAGAGGTTCCTCCGTACCAGGAGACGTGCTCAGTGTACCAAGAGCTCTTGTATTCCCACAGCCTTTGTTTCTGGGATGGGCTTTGATCCCAAAGAAGGACCACATGCTGTTCTCCCCCCTCCCAGCCCCTCACCCTCCACCCCATATTCCTGACTTCACCACACCACCTGAAACCGTGTTTACCTTGTCTTTTAATGAGGACATTTCTAAACAATTAGGGAACAAATCAGAAACCCCAAAGGGCACTCTGTGAACTAGGCAAGTGGTTTGAAACTACACGTCAAACTGCTGACTCAGAGAGACACAGTCTGAGCCACAAACGAGTGCCCGAAGTATGCAACCTGACATCTTAGACGTCTTTCCTGTGACTGCTCCTGCTTGGCAAGATACCTAAAGCAGCAAAAGGTGCTCCTTCAAGAAGTTTCCTCTCCCCTGCAAAGGCCACCAGTCCCTTCAAGGTCAGGCTCCACTCTACCTCGCAAAGAAATAAATGCAAAAAGAAAGAAAGGTAACCTGTGGCTCCCCAAAACCATCGCCATTCATCATGTGGCCCCAGGGACATCCGACTTCAAGTTTCAAGGTTTCATTTTGAAAAGCGAATCTATAAGCATCTTGTCCTATCACACATAGAACTGGCTTCTGAGTTTCCTTCCAAATACAATTTCTTTTCCCCGGGGTTTGTTTCAAAATATGGAAAAAGCAAAGACATCTTAAAGTCATCACTCACCTAGAACCTGGGAGGGCTGAGATTTCCACCTCCTGGATAAGCAATCTGCCAAACTTCCAAAGCTGTGAGTTTGTCTGTGGAGCTTGACAAATCGAAGATTAAGCTGAGACTATAAAACATTTCTAGCACTCAAGAAAATAAACCCTGGTATCGGTGAGAAAATCAGCATGCGAAAGCTTAAGCATATGTTGATTTCCTGTCTTTCCGGTGCAAGGTGCACAGTGATAACTATTTTGGGAAATTGCAAGTCTGTGCTGGGTTTTTTGTCCTCACCTGAGGATATTGTTTATTGGTTTTAGAGAAAGGGGAATGGGGGAAAAGAGAGAGAGAAATATCGATCGGTTGCCTCCCAAACATGCCCCAACCGGGGATCAAACACACAACCTTTTGGTGTACAGGACAACGCACCTACCAACTGAGCCAACCAGCCAGAGCAAGGTCTGCATTGTTTTTATCTTCTCCGAAATTACTCCGAAATACTAGGCAGTCTTGAACTGGGATGCCCTTCCAAGCAACCAGAAGCAATCTGGAGCCCAGGTAAATGGCTACTATCAGTACATTGAGGCTGTAGGTTCTGAGGGGGTCCGTTGATCACATTGGTTTTATCTAATCTCATGTTGTATTAAACCACTCCTCACTACCTCGGACACTTTTTGACACCAGGCAACCCAAAGGTGGTTAGGTAAGGATGAAAAGTAAAATTCTTCTCCTACTACCGATCCACACACCCCACTCACACTCATCCTAAGCCAGACACGTTGGCAGTTGGAACAGCAAGATGAATCTGATCTTTGGCAGATAAAGGAGGCAGCAGCTTGAACACCCATGAAAAATAGTTCATTTTTATTCCCGCAGGATAATAGGCAATAGCAGCGTTTGGCACCCTGAGGAGCTGCCTGTTTGAAGGTGCTGGGCTGAGCCAAGCCTTCCTTCCCTCAGAGCCGATATTTCAGAGGCCAGATGCAGCCAGGGAATTTGGCAGCTGGCATTTAAATCTTTAACAAACACTGTCAAATGGGATTAGACACCAAACTTTACAGGGTGTAGCGTAAAAGCAAACAAAGAAGGATAAAGAGATTCCCAATTCTGTCACAGGTATACCAGCACCAACAGTGCTTGAAATCCTGGGAAACCCTGTCTTTAAGTCAAAGGATCTCAAGGGGTCACTCTCAGGGTCTCACCTGCTAGATCTCGGAGCACAATCGCTCTGAGCCAGTTGCTCCCTCTCTCCAACCCCGGCTGGGCATTTCCTTCCCTCTCTCCTTCCATTTGCCTCCTCCCCCCTAGCCCTTGAAGGGCAGAAAAAGTGCAACACTCTTCAGATCCACTTTTTCCCAGAAAAAGTCAGGGGACTCACAGTCCGGGGTGTAAAGCTAGTTTGCATTTGTGCCAACAACAGTGCACACCCAAATGTTCCTGGGGCTCTCCAATCAACCCTCGAAACACGGCTGGTATCCTAGGCGCTACCTGGGCAGCAGGGAATTACACCAGTGGTACTAGCTAAGTCAACCAAAACGATGAGTCGAACACACTGGAGAACGTTAAGCTACAAGCACTCCAGCCTGAACCTTTCTTTTTCACCGATGGTACAGAAAAGGCTGGCATTTCTCAACTCGAGAGTTAAATCTCCTCTCTCATTTGTGTAAGTGGCCTGGCGGTGGGCTGAGCAGAGGCACAGACCCTACAGGACAGGCAAGCTCCGTCCCCACCCCACACAGCACTGTATGCCCCGGGGCTTCTGTTGGGCACCTGGAGAGGAAAACAAGAAGGGTTTTGTTGTCGTTAGGTTGGCAGCCTGAAGGTAGGGAACGAGGCCTGCTCCCTCCTGCCCAGGCCCTTGCGCTTCTGTGCCTATAGGGATAAGATTTCACAGGAGATGGGCTATTTTCTTCAGAGATTTGGTGGATCCTGCATGAAGCAAGGATTAAGGGCCATGAGACAAATGTGGAGTAACTGAAACTGAGTCCTCCTCCTTAAATGTAGAAACACGCTGCTCCCCTGGGGGGCGGGAGCCACAGCAGGGGTATGGCTCCAGCTTCCGCTGCATCAGGCACCTGCTAGATACCTACCAACTAGCACCTCTGCAGCCCAGCAAGGAAAGAACCCAGCCCTGTTGGCACCCTGACCTTGGACTTCCCAGCCTTGAGAACGGAGGTGAGAAGTAAATTTCTGTCATTTCAGCTGTGGTATTTTGTTATGGCATCCAGAAACTCAAACAGCCTGTTAAGAGGAAGCAGAAGGAATGTACCAATATTTCCAGAAAGAGGGGGGCATGGCTCTCACACCAGGCTCTGGAGGCAGGAGATATGAGCACAGGCTCAGGTGGAACAACATTTAGAAATAGATAAGATCACATGACCCTCAGAGACCAAGCCTAAAGTTGAGAAGACAGGTGATAATAATAGGGTACAATCCTGGAGGGAAAAGAGCTTAATAAGTCCCTGCTATATAAACTCAGTGTGCAGTGATAGAAAGGCAAGATTATAGATGGTGTAACAGGAGGAGGATAGGTGGGGCCAGATAAGAACCCTGGAATGGTTTGGAGGGCTGTTGGGGAATAGGGGGCATGGAGGCATTTAGGTTATGCAGGCACTGGGGGGCAGCAATCAGCCCCGCTGAGACCTGCTGATAGGAACGGGAAGGGCTCTAAGCAGCCAAGTCTCGCCATCCCTGCTGAACATGGAGGGTGGGATTTATCCAAGGTCAGGGACACAGCGAGGCTCTGTGCCCAGTGATGGGACAGAGGGATAAAACAGGGTGGATTCTGTTTGCAGTGATGAGCATTTTTGCAGCCAGACAATGGAGGTGGCTGCACAACACTGCGAATGTAATAATGCTGCTGAATGATACACCTAAAATGGTGAAAATGGCAAACTGTGTTATACATATTTTATCACAGTAAAAAATAGTATTTAAAAAGTTGACGGAAAGGTAAAGGAAGCCAGAGAAAGAAAAAAGGGACAGAGGGGTGATAGGGATGAGTTACAAAGAAAAATAAGTGTTGGCGTATGGGAAAACATATTCTCAAATGATACCTCGGACAAGGGTTTCATCTCCAAAATATATAAAGAACTCACACAACTACACTCCAGGAAGACAACCCAGTTAAAAAATGGGCAAAGGACCTGAACACACTTCTCCAAGGAGGACATACAGAGGGCCCAGAGACATATGAAAGGATGCTCAGCATCACTAGCCATCAGAGACATGCAAATTAAAACCACAGTGAGATACCACTTCACACCAGTCAGAATGGCCACCATAAACAAATCAACAAATGACAAGTGTTGGAGAGGTTGTGGAGAAAAGGGAACCCTAGTGCACTGTTGGTGGGACTGCAGACTAGTGCAGCCACTGTGGAAAACAGTATGGAATTTTCTTAGAAAACTAACAATGGAACTGCTTTTTGACCCCGCAATTCCACTGCTAGCATTATACCCTAAGAACCCTGAAACACCAATTCAAAAGAACCTATGCACCCCAATGTTCATAGCAGCACAATTTACAATAGCCAAGTGCTGGAAGCAACCTAAGTGCCCATCAGTAAATGAGTAGATCAAAAAATAGTGGTACGTTTACACAATGGAATACTACACAGCAGAGAGAAAGAAGGAGCTCCTACCCTTCATGACAGCATGGATAGAACTGGAAAGCATCATGCTAAGTGAAGTAAACCAGGCAGTGAAAGACATATACCATATGATCTCACCTGTAAGTGGAATATAATCGACAAAACAAACAAGCAAGCAAATATAAACAGAAACATTGAAATAAAGAACAAACTGACAGTAACCACAGGGGCAGGGGGAGAGGGATAATGGGGTAAATAGAGGACAGTCCATTAGGAACATGTATAAAGGACACATGGACAAAGCCAAAGAGGGTAGGTTTGAGGGAAGGAAGCAGGGATGTGAGAGGTGGGGGTTGTGGTTGGGTGAAAATGAAGACCACTGTACTTGAACAACAAGAAAAAAAACTTAAATAAGTGTTGGAGGAGAAAAAGAGCAAGAAGGAGAAGTGAGGAGGGAAGGACTTCGGGCTGGGAGGTCCTTCCCCAACACATACCATCCCCCAAGTCCTTTCTGTTCCAGTCTAAACACGCCCATCTAAATATCCTCCAACATTCCAATGGCACAGCTTTTGTACACCTCACCCTGGCCCATCCCACTCCTCTGGACTTGGCAATCCAGAGCGTGACTTCTCCTCATACAATGGGGGGCCCAGAACTGGGTACAGCCATACACTTGGCATATGCAGAATAGAGTCCATGGCAAATGGTTCTTAACTGGGGGCACTTTTCCTCTCCCCCAGGGATAGTTGGCAGTGTCTGGAGATAGTTTTTGTTTGTCCTGGGGGTGTTACTGCCATCCAGAGGGTTTAGGCCCAGGATACTGCTAATGCAAAAACATAAGAAGCCCCACACCCCAAAAAATAATTATTGGTGCAGGATAACCCTGCTCTAGCACAGCTGTTATCTCCCACAGTCTGGACATTACGTTTTTATCAAGGTGGCCTGAGACTAACAGCACAGGTTCTTCTGGCTCTGACTGAACTCAAGTCAATTAAGAAGCCCAGGCCTTTATCACAGGCACTGCTCTCATGATAAACATGCTCCTGTGCAGCTGAACTCAGGACCACTGGGAAGCACCTTATATGAATCCCCACAAAATTCTATCCTGTCAGTTTCAGTGCCTGGTTCAAGCCTATGAGACACTGAGAACGTTGATGCTGACATCCTGAAAGCAGCCGCTCCACCCACTCCCCACTGCCTCCAGGTTTAGCTCCTGACTGGGGACTGTAGACAGGATCTTGAATAGCTAGGAACAGGAAAAGGAGGGTGCAATTATTTTTTCCAGTTTGCAACATCCCCCTCAGTTCCTTTCCTGCCTGCCTCACTCAAGATGATCAGAGCTTTGGTCTGAGCACCCCAGGTGGCAACAGCCCTGTAGGTGAGAGCACCACACAAAACACCCTTCCTTCATCCATCATCATCCTTCCTGAGCACCTCACCACCTGACACCTCAGCTTCCTCCCTGCCCTGTGGGGAAAGCAGGCAGCAGAACGGCTGGGTGTGTCGGGCCATGCCTGTGTGGCTTGGGCCTTGGGGGATTTGTTTCCCAGCTTCTCTTTGTAGAATGCAAAATATCTGAATTGAGTGAAACAGCATTAAGAGTATTGTTCTTCTGTATTTGTCAGCAGAGCTAGGTGAATCCAAACTTTTCACAAAGTCTAAAAAAAAAATCAAGTCCAATGCTGACTGACATCAAAGCTCTAGGCTATGAGGCACTGTCAAATACAAATCTACAAAATGACAAAGCTATAGAGAAACTTTCAGAAATTAGATTCATTGTCATTTTCAAAATTAAATTTTCATGTTGCAATTTTGGGGGCTACATCTATTACATTATTTTCTTTTCATGTCAGTATAAGGCAGTCAATTATTCTTTCTTGGGAAGGGCTGTTTTTTAATGAGATCATGCCCTTCCTCCTTTGTTGATATTAAAATATCTGAGCAAAATATTGGTGAAATGAATAGATAATAGTTAATATAGTTACATCTTTACTTGGCAAAAAAAAAAAAAAGTTGAAGGTCCTGCATCAGATCCTAAATCTTTTCTGCAAATTTACTAAATTGTGAAACCCAAAATTCCAGGAGCCAATAACTTTAAGGTTTGAAAAGTACACCTATGATGCCTTCAGCCAAATGGCTGCTGAAAAATGCCAGCCCGGAAAGGATTATGTACAAACTCAGACAGCACGGCCCTGGGGACCACCTTTCAAGTCAACACCAATTCATGAACCAACACTTCCAGGACACATCTGTTCAGCCAAGTATAAACCCACCTAACTATATTGTCAACAGGCTCACACTTAACCATCTTGCCCAAAGACCTTCCTGAGAGGCTGCTAAAGGCCCCAGTGAAATCAGAGCATATTTGTCTTCGAGATAATGGATGAGCTGATGAAGAACCCAGAGGTACTCAAATTACTTTCTTCCTGCTCATGATGCACATCGCCTTTTTAAAGTAACTACACCTTGGTTTTCCTTTGGAAAATCACCCCTCACCCCCTTCCTATCTATGTAGTTCAGATGTGGACTCCACCCCCCATGTCCACAGGTAGATATGCGACCCAGGCCTGGCCAACTGGCATTGTCCTTTCTCCTGACCACAGCACCTGGCTCAGTGATGGATGGATGACCAGTGACAGTCTAATGAGACAGAGTTCCCAAAATTTTTGTTTTACTTTTTGACCAAAACAGAGGCATCTTTTGACTAAGGTTCTGAAGAGAATATGATACAAGCCTGGGCTCCCTTGCTCCCCAGTGAGGACAGCCTACCTAAATATAACCAGCCCCAAACAGAGCTAAACTGAGGAGACGGAGAGAAAGTGAGATTAAGTCACGATGACATCATTAAGGGACCTTAATCCAGAAGGACCCAAGCCTATTCTAGCTCTAATTTTGGTGACATGTGCTATTTAAATCTCTCTCTTTTGCTTAAGCTATTTGGAGTTGGCTATTGATCTACTGCAAATAAAAGAGTTTGGTGGTACACAGATTCTTTTAAAATGTGACTTTGACAAGTCCAATCATTTCTTTTATCACACAAACCATTTATTGTGTGTTTTGACATTTCCAGACACTGTGCTAAACTAAGGAATACAACAGAGGATAAACTTGGCTCAGGCCTTTAAAGAGGTAGTTTTTTGAAGAACACAGACAGCTAAGAACACAAATTACAACAACATATGTGATCAGGGCAAGAGACAAGTATAATTAATGTAGGCACACGCAGGCCAAACGAACTGATCCTGCCTTTCCAGGCCCAAGGAGCCATCAGAGAGAGGTGAAGTGTGAGTGAATTCTTGAACCAGATCCAGGAGAATCAACAATATCTCTTCTAAAGTTTCCACCTATTAAATTTAATGAGAAATCTAGAACTGAGCCAAGAAGAGATATGAAGATCACTAGGCCATGCTTTCTGGAACCCACAATTTCTCCATTAAAAAATAATGATGATGGTATTTATTCAGCCTTTCAGCACCTCCCTCATTCCCCATGATATCCCTGTGATGGCAGGACAGAGGTCGAGGGACCAAAACGAAGTCTTTCCTATCTCTCTGGATGAGAATCCTCCATGCCCCAGGGCTGGAGTTCGTTTAAGGAGCCATGAGGCTCCCTTTCCATTTTGTAAAGAAACTGGGCTTTAACTTTCCTGTTATCCCTGTCTGCTCCACATTGTCCTGTATTAAGATCATTTTTTCAGAAGGAAAGATTGAACCAAATGAGAGAAAGTATCTCTGTGTCACTTGTTAATTGCATACCCGCTATTCCAAGCATGGTACCCATTCCTACCTTTTTCTTCTACTTCTCCCAGACTTAATTAATAATAAAATCTTAAAACCATAGTAATTTCTGGTACATCAGACATCTCCCTGAGACTTTCTGTTTAAAGGGCAATAATTTGGCTAAAGAGTAGTTTTACGGTCTCACCAGTGACAACTTAATTTAATAGAGAAAATTCTCAAAAAAGAGTTTTTCTTCACCATTTGCAGAAGAGATGTTCATAAATTTCCACCCTCCTGCAGTTCCCGCTGTTGAAAATGCTGCTCCCAAAGCTAACTAAAACTAGAGATGGCACCAGATTATCCTGATAGATGCAGAAAAAGCACCTGACAAAGACTGAACAACCATTTGTGATGCTAGGGAAAGAACACTCAATGAGTAGATCTAAAAGTTCTCATTATAAGAACAAAGTATCTTGTAACTGTGCGTGATGAAAAACGTTAACTAGACTTGTTGTGGTAATACTTTTGCAACATATACAAATATTGGATCATTATGTTGTACACCTGAAATTAATATAATGTTACATGTCAATTATACCTAAATTTTAAAAAACTCCTAGCAAACTAGAAATAGGTGACAACCTCCTGGTTTTGATTTAGGGCATCTATTAAAAAAAATAACAACCTACAGGTAACAGTAAATGCCTTCCCTCTAAGACTGGGACAAAATGTTTAGCATCACTTCTATTTAGCATTGTGCTGGACATCCTAATCAGTGCAATCAAAGACAAAAGATTGGAAAGGAAGAAGTCAAACTGCCATTAACAGGTATCAATACAAATAAAGAAAATCTTATAGAATATGTAAAATAAAAAGCTACTAGAACAAATAAGTGGATCTAGCAAGGTCTCAAGAGAAATGATCAATACATAAAAGTTCATTGCAATTCTATAAACAGCAACAAACAATTTAAATGAAAGTTAAATGGTATTACATATAAAATAGCACTTAAAATGTAAACTTAAAGAATAAATCTCAGGAAAGGTATATAAGACCTGTACACTAAAAACTACAAAGTAACACTGACAGGTATTGAAGAAATCTAAACTTTAATAGTTTGGGCTACATAGAGGGATAGATAATATTCATGGATTGACTCATGGAAAACTCAGTATTTTTAAGATGTATATTATCCCAAATTGATACAGTGACTTACTACAGTAAATATGAAAACCCCAGGGTGATTGTTTGAAGAAATTCAGAGCTTATGTTGACATATAAATTAAAATTGAAAGGATCAAGAATTATCAAGCAATTATGGGAAAAAAGGACAAAGCTGGAATTACTATACTGATTGTAAAACTTACTCTAAAGCTGCAGTAATCAAAAGAGTGTGGTATTAGCATAAGAAATAAGATACGTATCAGTGGACAGAGTAGAGCGTACAGAAATAGACCCACATAGATACAGTCAAGTGATTTTTGACCAAGTCACCAAATCAATGAAATGGGGTGGGGTGGGAGGGAGTCTTTTTAACAAATGTACCAGAACATTTAGATATCTGTATTTAAAAACCCTCAACTTATATCTCACACCATACACAAAAATTAATTCAAGATGCATCATAAACCTAAACCTAACAGCTGGAAATATCAAGTTTTTAGAAAATAAAATTTCTTCATAACTTTAGAGTAGGCAAAGATTTCTTGGCAAACCACAAAATAAATTAATAATATATTGGACTTCATCAAAATTTAAAATTTCTGCTCATGGAAACATCAGCAAGAATATAAATAGACCAGCCAGTGACTATGAGGAAAATATCTGCAGTGCATAGACCTGACCAAGAGCTTGTAGCCAGAATATATAAAGAACTGCTATAAATTGATAATTTATAAAAACAGTAATGGGTAAAAGACTTTAACTGACCCTTTACAAAGATACAGGAAAGGGAAACTCACACACATACAAATGATACTCAACATCATTAATCATCAGGGAAATGCATATTAAAACCAATATTAAATATTGGGGAGAATGTAAAGCAACTGGGACTCTCATATTTTGTTGATGAGATGGTAAAATGAACAACCACTTTGGAGGATTCTCTAGTAGTGTCTTGTAAAGTTAACCTTATCTGCTGACTCGGAGATTCTACTTATAGATATTTACTCAAAAGAAATGAAAATATATTCACACAATGGGACACTAATTGGCAATAAAAATGAACCGCTGATACATACAAGAACATGGCTGGACCTCAAAAATATTACGTTAAGCAAAATGAAACCAGACACAAATGCACGTGCAGTATGATTCTATTTGTTTGAAGTACAAAGACAGGCAAAGCTAAGCAGCTGGAAGAGTGGGCAGAGGGGGGCACTGTTACTGGAAATTTCTGTATCTTGGTTTTGAGTGATGGTTTTATGACTAAATTAAGATTTGTTCATTTTAATGTAGATTAATTACATCTCAATTTACAAGAGAGAACGATTAACAGGAAAACTGGATGTTTTCCCTCTTTTCCAAAAGATGTTTATAATTCCTTGCCCACCATAGTCCTTGATATTTACTACAGCATGTGAAACCCACCTTCTCCCATCCCTGCTCCCAAAGCTAACTAATCCAAGAACTGTCACTCAATCAAGCTCAGCACCCCTGGAATAGCTGAATCACAGAGCAATCTTGGATTATTTATAATTATTTAAGGTTGGTCTCCCCCATGAGATTATACACGCCATCAGAGCAGGGACCCTGTTGGTTCGGTTCCCCATTCTAGCTCTATTGCCTATAACAATTCCTGGGGAAAAAACAGGCCCTCAGTAAATACATATCAGATAAAAGATGGATGGATAGATGGATGAGTAGATGAGAAAATTAGAATAGACTCAAGGATTATCTGGTCCAATTCTCTCCATGACTACATAAAGGAGAAAGACCCAGGGAAAGTGGGACCTTGACCTATGATCAAGGTCTCATAGCCCATGGCAGAGCTCATGCCCTCCCAGCTAGCAACCGAGACACCCCAGAGGAGATGTGCTCCCTTCCGCTGCTGTATATTGTGTTGTTTACATGTGATGCCTGGACATGTGGCAACTATCTTGCATGCATGAGTAAAGCAAAGCCAACACGCTGAGAATGGTAGCACTGAAAGAGGGGAGACAGTGATTCTTTATTTCACTGAGCTACTGAACTAACCAACCTAGAGCTTCCCTCTTGTAGAACTTCCTGTTATATGAAATAGTAAGTCTTTTTATTATTTAAGGTAGCTGAATGTGAGCTATCTGTTATTTGTAGGCAAAATATCCAAAACTTACAGAGGGATAAGGCAGCAGGAGGCATTCAAGAAAATGAAGCAGCAAGGTGGCTGGAGTAGAGAGCCAAGTGGGTGGTCAGACCCTGCTGGGCACGTTGGCAGGGACCGTATCACACAGGCCACCAATGACTTATGGCTTTACCTCAAAGACAACAGAAAGTCATTGAAGGAATATTGAGTTTTGTAGCTCCAGTGTGGATGGGCAGGAGGAAGAAAACTTTGGACATGGAATGCAGGTTCTGCATCTGGGCTGACATGTTATAGCCTTGACTCTTGGTACAAACTCATCCTTCTTTTGCTATGACAAGGGTAGGAAGAACAGTTGGTGCTTAGCAACCTAACCAATAAGGAGGGTCACCAAAAGTATAAACTCTACCACCTTAGACCAACATTCCCTTCATGTAGTGAGGCCAACAGGACAGGTAAGGGCATGTAGGTACTGGACGTGCAGGTTCTAACTACACGAGGAGGGAAGAAACCATGCATAGCTACCAGGGTCAAGAAGGGTTGAAGCTCACAAGCTTGGGTTTTCCTCTAATATCCAGGTCATTTTTATCTCTAGATGATCATAGGATCTCAGGCATTGTCCTCTCCCAAGACACCTTCCTAAATCCATCTCAATTCCTTCTCTCTTTCAGATGAAAGGATGCCAAACTTCTCTTTACCATGCCTAAAGTCCCCAGTATCTTGCTGACCAGCATATGTTCTTGTTGGATCAATGTTTATATGATTACTTCAAAAGATTCAACACATTCTACTTCTACTAATAAAACACAGTGTACAAAATATTTTCAAGCATGCATGATCACATGATTGTAGCTTTTCATACACAGAACTTCAAAGCAAGTACATTTCTCACATAGACTACTAAATATTTTCTCACGGTTTTCATGCATTCAACTGCCCTCCTGGTAAGCACTGCCCATCAATCCGAGACAATATTACATTGTTCCACCAAATTATTGTCATTTATTCCAGGTGTTTTATAGAAGGAAGTCAGGCATGTAATTGTGAACAGGACACATCTCCAAGCCAAAGCTAATTCAAGAGTCCTCCCTGAAGGCGAACACTTCAGAGGGCAAAAAAAGTTGTGGCTTGAACTGAGGCATGAGCATGATGCTGACCTCAGTCACGGGCATGGCCCCGAGTCCCTTCAAGGTCCTTTCCAGCCCCCAGAGTAAATGGTGCACAACCAGGGATAAGCCACCCTGGATTTCACATCCTGGATTTCCACTTTCCAAAACTACCACTGAGAAATAAATAATATAAAAATTAGTGAAAGGATCAAGAAAACAGATCTAAAAATGATCTAAAATACATCATATAAAAATTTCCCCTTCGGTATCCCTTATGTGAAAGTCCCACCTGGCAAACAACAGAATCAGAAAAAGGCAGTGCTCAGTACCATGGGAAATAGTAATCAGCACGACTTAGTGAGTGTCAGCTACGTGTCACATGCTGCAATTCCCCACTACACACTTAAAGAGGGGAGGGCATTAATATCCCCGCTTCACAGATGAGAAGTTCGGGGTCAGAGCCAGTAAGTTACTTGCCCTGGACCACTGACCTAGTAAGTGGAGAGCAGGATTGAACCCAGATCTGGCTGACTCCAAGTCACATCTTTTCACTAGTCCACGTCACCTTAAAATTCTTGAAAGGCTTGGAGAGGTTTGTCTAATGATTCCTGAAATACTTGTCTATGGATCACTGTAAGGCAGCCATCCCTAACCTTTTTGGCACCAGGGACCAGTTTCGTGGGAGACAATTTTTCCATGGACCGGGATGGGCAGGGAGGGTTTCAGGATGATTCAAGCACATTACTTTCAAGGTCATCTCCTGCCTCCTGGTCAGCCCAGTTCCTAACAGGATGAGACTGGTACCAGTCCTTGGCCAGGAGGTTGGGGACCCCTGCTGTAAGGAGTAAGGTGAAAGGTTCGAGAGATCCTGTGCTTTTTCCTCTGCCAACTGATGCTGCCAAAAGGGTCCTCCCTCTACCTGTGGCCACAGTCCCCATGGCCAGAGAAGTGTTCCCTAACTCAGGAGACATGGATTCCAGTGGAACTCTGCCACAGACTGGCCCCTCCTGTCTCAGTTTCCTCACCTGTTAAATAGGACAGTACCTGCCCTTGCCAGCCTCCTGGGCTCACTATGAGTTACATAATTAAAGTACACAGGCTTCAGACAGGTAAGAAATTCTTCTTCCTTGTGAAGACATTTTCATTCTGCATGGAGAGCAGAAGAAACCCTGAGATCAGAGATAGATGAGAGGAATAAAAGTTTGTACTTCAGCCACCACTACCCATGTGTTAGGGGATAGCGTGTTCCCTACTCTGAGCCTCTGCGTTCTCATCCGGACAACGATGTCATTGCACCAGATCAGTAATTCTTCAAACATGGCCCCGGCCAAGAGGCAGACCATATGCACCCTCTTGATGGGTCTCAAACTGAAAAATAAAGGTCCTTTGATTAATTTCCCGAGTAGACAGCCTCCCATTCCAAAGAGTTATTTTTATAGACAGCTAAGAGTTGCTCACTACTAACCTACTAAGTAGGTCACTATAATTTGTGACCAGTCAACTAATGTTTCTAGTTTATTAAGGACTCAAATACTTGGCAACTGTCAAAGTTCCTCCTGTGTATGAACATGTGCAGATGGGTGAAAGGCCCATCATTTTTAAGAAGAATACACTGGTATCCACATATTAGTGCTATCTTCAGTATATCATGTCTCTCAATTGCTACTATGACTGCATATAAATTAATGTTAACTAAGCTCCATAATGGTCAATTTAGATTACAGTGGGTCATCTGATTAACCCCACCATGTGAGGTGATACATATTTGAATCTATAATGTTGAGACTAATAAGATTCCTTTTTTAAAGATTTTATTTATTTTTATAGAGAGGGGAAGGGAGGGGAAAAGGGAAGGAAGGGAGAAACATCAATGTGTAGTTACCTCTCACATGCCCCCTACTGGGGACCTGGCCCACAACCCAGGTATGTGCCCTGACTGGGAATCAAACTGGCCAACAGTTTGGTTTGCAGGCCAGCACTCAATCTACTGAGCCACACCAATCTACTCAGCCAGGGCTGAGACTAATAATTTTCAATAGTTAGGCTTAAAGCCAAGGAAGAATTGGATGGCTGATCAAACAAATATTTATTGAGCATTTACTATATGGCAAGTTCTGTTCCAGGCACTGGAATACTTCTATGAACAAAACAAGATCCTATCCTCCAAAACTACACATTCTGTCAAAGGATTACACAGACAATAAACACAGGAACCAAACAAGTAAATGAAGTGATGTCAGGTATCAATAAAGTGAGATGGAAAAGATAAAACAGGATAATGTGGTACAGGATGAATGAGAAGGTTGCTTTAGCCAATACCAAGGGCCCTCAAAGGCCTCTGAGGATAACTTGTAAGTTAATAAGTGAATAAGAGGCAGACTCCGGAAGACCAAGATGAACTGCATTCCAGCAAGAGGGAGCAGCAAATAAAAAGGCTCAGAAGTAGGAACAAGCGTGAAGTGTATCAAGGTGTGGACTGTCATTCAGCAAATGTATTCCTGTCTGCCATTCACTGTGGGCAGAATATGCCATCCTGCCCATTGATGTTGAGATTGGCCATATGATTCACTTTGGTCAATGGAGTATAAGCAGGGGTGATATGAGCGATAAGCCTGGACTCTTAGGCTTCTGCTTTGCCATGAGAAGAGCATCCTGAGCAGTTGCTGGCCCTTCCTACTGGGCTCTCCCATGATCACACATGGAGCAGCCTTGAGCTCAGACATAGTGATGAAGGGCCAAGCCTAACTACATTTTCAGTGTGAAGCAGAGTTTCCCAGCCAAGCTCGGACAAGATCAGCTGATTCAGTCTATTTTTTTATCTCTGTGAAAGTGAGAATAAATGCTCATAATTTTATCCTCCTCAGTTCTGGGGTAGTTTATTACACAACAGTAGCTAGCTGATCTAACATGGTCAAACAGAGAGAGAAGACTGGTCTGTTTACAGTGAGCAAGGATGATAGGGCCTGAAATGGATGCAATAGGAAGGAGGCCGAAAAAGTAGAGCTTTACAAAGAAAGGTTTTTAGTTTGGATTTTAAGTGTATCTGTAAGTCATTGAGAAGTTTTAAGCGTAACAGTAATAACCAACAACTGCTACATGCAGGATGCAGTAGGTGCCAAAGTGGAGGAGAGGACACCAGTTAGGCGGCTCTTTTGATATCCTAAGAAAGAAACAATGGGAGCTTGGAGTAGGGATGTGGCTATGAAAGTGGCAAGAAGTGATGTAACTCAAGATATATGTTAGAGGTAGAAGAGATAGTATTAATTAATGGACGGCTTTAGGGATGTAAAGATAAGAGTGTTCAAAAATGACCCCTAAGTTTGGGGTCTGAGAAACTGAGTAGGTGATGGAGTTACTTATTGACATGGAGCAGTCTCATGGTAAAAAGGTGTATCAATGAATATGTTCTCCCATTCAGTTGGCTGTCTTTTTATTTTATTGATAGTTTCCTTTGCTGCGCAAAAACATTTTAGCTTGATATAGTCCCATATGTTTATTCTTTTTCGCTTGTTTTCCTTGCTTGGGGAGCTATATCCAATAAAACACTGTTACAAGCAATGTCTGGGGTTTTACTGCCTATGTTTTCTTCTAGGATTTTTATGGTTTCAGGTCTCATATTTAAGTCATTAATCCATTTTTAATTTATTCTGGTGTGTGGAGTAACAAGGTGGTCTAGTTCCATGTTTCTGCACATATCTGTCCAATTTTCCCAACGCCATTTATTAAATAAACTTTTTTTAGCCCATAGTGCATGCTTGCTTCCTCTGTCAAATATTAATTGGCTATGTAGGTGTGTGTTTATTTCTGGGCTCTCTAATCTGTTCCATTGATCTATGTGTCTGTTTTTATGCCAGTACCAGGCTGTTTTGATAAGTATGGCCTCATAGCGTTGTTTCATATTAAGTAGCATGATTCCTTCCACTTTGTTCTTCTTTATCGGGATTGCTGTTGCTATGTTGGGCCTTTGGTGGTTCCACATAAATTTTTGAAATATTTGTTCTAGTTCTATGAATACATCATTGGAATCTTGATAGGAATTGCACTGAATCTATAGATTGCTTTGGGTAGCATGGTCATTTTAATGATGTTAATTCTTCCTATCCATGAACACAGTATGTGCTTCTGCTTACTTGTATCTTCTTCAGTTTCTTTCTTCAGTGTCTTATACATTTCCAAATACAGGTCTTTTGTATCCTTGACTACATTTATTCTGAGGAATTTTATACTTTTTGAAGCCATTGTGAATGAGATTATTTTCTTAATTTCTCTGTCAGTTCATTATTGGTATGTAAAAATGCAACTGATTTCTGGAAATTAATTTTGTATCCTGCTACTTTCCTGAATTCATTTATCAGTTCTAGCAGTTTCTCAGTAGAATCTTTGGGGTTCTCTATGTATAGTATCATGTCATCTACAATAGTTTTACTTCTTCCTTTCCAGTTTGGATGCCTCTTATTTCTTCTTCCTGTCTGATTGCTATGGCTAGGACTTCCAGTACTCTGTTGAATGAGAGGTGAAAGCGGACATCCCTGTCTTGTTCTTGGTCTTAGGGGGAATACTTGTAGTTTTTGCCCATTCATTATAATGCTGGCAGTAGGTCTGTCATAAATGGCCTTTATTATGTTTAGGTAGATTCCTTCTACTCCTACTTTGCTGAGAGTTTTTATCATAAATGGGTGCTGGATTTTATCAAATGTTTTTTCTGCATCTGTTGATATGATCGTGTGGTTTTTATCCTTCCTTTTGTTTACATGGTGAATTGATTTATTTATTGATTTGTTAATGCTATACCAACCTTGCATTCCCAGAATAGATACCACTTCATCATGATGTGTGATCTTTTTGATGTACTGCTGTATTCGGTATGCTAATATTTTGTTGAGGATTTTAGTATCTATGTTCATCAGGGATATTGGCCTATAATTTGCTTTACTTGTAGTGTCTTTACCTGCTAAAGACACTACAAGAATTAGGATAAAGACACAAGAATTGGAATTAGGATAATGCTGGTGTCATACAAAGAGCTTGTGAGCCTTCCATCCTTTGAGAGGGAGAGGTATTAGTTCTCAGAATATTTGGTAAAATTCACCTGGGAAGCCATCAGGTTCAGGGCTTTTGTTTGTTGGGAGTTAATATCCAAAATTTATAAAGAACTTACAAAATTCAATGCCAAAAATACAAACAATCCAATTTTAAAATAGGGAAAGGACCTGAATAGACACTTCTCCAAAGAGGACATACAGATGGCCAATAGACATATGAAAAGATACATCAGAGAAATGCAAATTCAAACCACAATGAGATATCACCTCACAGCTGTCAGAATGGCCATCATTATTAAATCAACAAACAACAAGTGCTGGTAAGGATGTGCAGAAAGGGGAAAACTTTTACACTGTTGGTGGAAATGCAGGCTGGTACAGCCACTGTGGAAAACAGTATGGAGATACCTCAAGAAATTAAAAATGAATCTGCCTTTTGACCCAGTGATCCCAATTCTGGGAATATATCCAAAGAAACCCAAAACATTAATGCAAAAGAATGTAAGTACCCCTGTGATCATTGCAACATTATTTACAATGGCCAAGATAAGGGAGCATCCTAGGTGTCCATCCATAGATGAGCGGATAAAATAACTATGGTACATTTAGGAAATGGAATACTACTCAGCCATAAAAAAGAAGAAAATTTTATGTTTTGCAACGGTACGGATGGACCTGGAGAATATTATGCTAAGTGAAATAAGCCAGTCAGAGAAAGACAGATACTGTATGATTTCACTCATATGTGGAATCTAAAGAACAAACTAAACTAACAAGCAAAACAGACACAGACACATAGATGGAGAGCAGATGACAGCTATTGGCAGGGAGGGATCAGAGAGTAGAGGGGTGGAGCAAAAAGGAAAAAGGACTTATGGACAACAGCATGGTGACTGCAGGGGAACGGGGTGTGTAAGTGGACTAAATGGTAATGGGGAAAATACAATTAAAATTTTTTAAATAAAAATAAAAAGATGTACAAGAACTGAGAATGGGTAGCTTAGGAATCTTTCATCTGAGAGGCTAACCAGGCACTTAGATACTCAATTATATGCCTTTCAGGAAAATGGTGCAGGCTAGAAATATACATTTGAGTGTCGCCAGTGGACAGACGGTATTTGAAGCCGTGAGACCAGATGAGATCACCTAAAGAGGTGGAGAATGTAGACACCCTGAAACGGAATCCAGTCCAACATGTGGAGCTGTGGCAGTTGAGGACAAGTCAGTGAAGGACGCAGGGAAATATGGACCCATGGGCAAGACAGAAAGTAGGCAAGGGAGGCAGCAGGAAACCTAGAGAAGATTCCTGGTTCACTTTTGATTTATATGTGGCTCTGAGTGGTTGCTAGGGAAGACATATATCTAATTACAAAAGAAAGGCCAAGAAAAACTTTCAACAGTCATATCTCACGGTTATGATACCTCATTCCTACAAAGCCAGGATAAGTTTGGCAGGTGAGCCATGGGTCTTGAGCCTTGTGGAAGTGGGCTTCAATCAGAAAAGTTTCAGAGTCACTGGATGGCCCCCACAAGCCCTTTGAGCTCTGTAGGGTCTTGACCAGAGGGGTTGGGAAGCCACATTAGCTCAGAGTAGATCTCCTGCTGTGTCTGTCTATGAGAGAGGTACACACACAGCCATTCCAGGTAGAAAGAACAGAATACAGAGGAAGAATTCTTTTCCCCCCACACCTCTTCCATCTCCAAACAGGAGCACTACAGAGAGTAGAGCTTCCGGTGCGCCATGAGGAGAGGTAAAAGTGAGGCCCTCAGAGGCCAGGATCCTTCAGTCTAGGGGAGAGGGGTTTGCTCCTGACTGGAAGGATTTCCAGTCACGGGTTTCCCTTCATTACCTCTCTAAACTCCCTGTCTTGCCGGTAGCCATTAAGGTAAAACATGGCCCAGAACCTCCTCCAGCTTGGGAGAATGTGTCCCCTAATGATGCCTAGGGAGAAACAACAGTCTCGTCTTGGAAAAAGAAGCTCTTCCTGCTGCAAAGTCCACCTCAGCAGAGGAACACACCAGAGTTTGGGGCTGAAGCCCCAGCAAAAAATGAAAATACTCCTTTGCTTGCTTTGTCCTCCAGCCTTTTGCTCCTCATAGTGTGGCCCACAGACCAGCAGAATCAGCACCTCCTGGGAACTTGTTAGAAGTGCAGAGTCTCAAGTCCCACCCCAGCCTACTGGATTAGAATCTACGTGTAAGCACGACCACCAGATGTCTCATGTGCACGTTCAACTTTGAAAAGCATGGCTCCAGCATATATGTTCCTTGGGACTTTGCAGGAAGGGGTGACTGGTGGTGGACCAGAAAATTACATATTCGGCTGCCTCACCAAATACCCCATCCAATTTCCATGAGCACAAGGTACTAGAATTCCAGGAGTTGTGTGAGGTTGACATAAATCTTGGGTACATGACTGAATTAACCTTGGAGGGTTTGCACAGCTTGTCTGTGTTCTCTCTGAATTACCCACCACCCCCCAGGAGACACTGTCTAAGGAAGCCCCAATCCCTGGAAAGTTCATAGGGATATTAACAGAGATGAAAGAAAGCATCTGATAATCTCGGTGGCTTAACAAGGAAAGATTCTAAGATGCCTCTGCCCCTTTTTACCTAACCAGGGATATTATATATCCCTTGTTACTCTGCCCATGGACTTCAGAGTCCTAGGGTCCATTCGATCAACGGGAAGGTGACGTGATCTGTGAAAATCAGATAGGAATGGAAGGCCTTCTGCCAGGTGACGCAATGTGACACATGGTTGTGCTGAGACAGAAGAAAAGCCTGCTGGTGGTGGCACGAGCCTGGATGCCAGGAGAGAAGGGGAAGACGCCTGCATCTGGAACACTGACTCTGAGAACCAGGGGCGCTTCGAGACAGAAGGGAAAGCTCCATCAGGGGCACGAAGACTTCAAGATTAGTGTGTGCACAGGAAGCTGCTATTTGAGCTTTGCCATGAGAACATCAAAAACCCAGGAAGGACCAGAATAGCTTAAAAAATGGTCTTGGTTGAGAAAAAAGAAAGAAAAAAGGGGGTTAGGGGGGACTCAATAACAGTAAACAGTATTAGGCCTAAAAGTGGCAGAGAAGGAACCAAAGGAGGCTGAAGCTGTTTCAAAAAAAGTTAAACCTTCAGAAAAGTGGGAATGAAACACCAGAGTGTATTGAAAGGAAAATATTAGAAAAAGGAGAGTCAGGTTCCTTTTCTGCAGGCAAAGAGGTGCTAGACAAGGAAAATTCCTGACGTCACTGAAACAGAAGTCACTGAACCCTGCAGAAGTCAAAATCTGAGGACAGAGTCCTGACTGGTGTGGCTCAGTGGGTTGGGCATCGTCCTGCACAACAAAAGGTCATTGACTTGATTTCTGGTCAGGACACATGCCTGGGTCGGGGGCCAGGTCCCCTAATGGGGGCCAGCAAGAGGCAACTAATCAATGTTTCTCTCCCTCTCTTTCTCCCTCCCTTCCCCCTTCTCTAGAAATAAATAAATAAAATCTTTTTTAAAAATGCTGAAGAATCAAATAGCATTGATTCGTGCTGTTAAGGGGCTTGTCCATGAGGGACCAAGGAAGGAAAAAGTCCTAAATCTCAAGAGATCCTGGGCCAGGGGCAGCTATGGAGGCTGCAGTACCCTCACTGGCATCGCAAGGCTAAGAAATTTTCAGGATTCTTCAGGTCTGGAAAATAACTCAAAGAAGAGGGGAAAGAGCCTGGACCCAGGGAAATGCAGACCTACTGACAGAGCCACCTGTTGTAAAGATGGGGTTGCTGCTCCCCAGGGAGGCAGGGCCTGTTCAGCCTGTCTCCCTCCAGGAACACCCACCCTCCATGTCTGCAGAGCAGCAGCAGGCAGCAAAGCCCAGAGCAGGATGGACAGTGTGGACCGGAAGCCACACTGCCAGGACCAGCTCTTCCACGTCCATGTTCAGTGACCTTGGATACATGACCTAATTTCTGAAAACTGAGGATCATCATTGTGGGCATCTCATAGGGTGATTAGGGGGGCTCAATGGACTAGAAAGCTGTCTGCAATGCAGTTAGAACTCAGGAAGCATGGGCTCTGCTTCCCTCACAACAGAAGGTCCATGCAGACAGGGGTGACCATGTGACTGCCGTGGCTTGGGCACCTCAACCAGTGTGCGGCAGATGGGAGCTGCTCAGTCAATACTTGCTGGGTGAATGAATTGTTCCCTTTCTGACTGTGCCTCGTAGTGTAAGGGTGATGTATTGGGGTGACTGTTTCTTTGCCTTGTGGTCTACATCTGGATGAGTCCTTTCAAACCGGCCCCTCCAATCTAGACCACTAGAGTCTTCTCAGGCATTCCACATGGTTCTTTCTCATCCCACCCCCCACTGTCTGGGGGATCCTGCAGACAGGGAGGGGAGGTCACTTTTTCTCTCTGCGCCCAGGGAATGGATGGGGGCAGGGAGGTAGGGGAGGAGGGAGGAGGGGAGGAGGGACGTCTATTAACACAACTGGCAATCACCCAGCTGAATCCCAACCAAATGCCACTGCACATCCGCTGAGCAAGGGGCCCCTGTCACTTTCCCTTTCCAAGGTTTCTGAGAGGGCACTGTCAGGAGGGTGACAGAAATGCAAAGGGGCCTTTCCCGTGCTGCAGCTCCCAGACTCTGTACCTCAATGGAAAATGTAAATACGGTCAAAGTGGCTGGCTTATTGTCTGCTGCGAATGGCAAAGAACTGCACAGCACAGCGGGAGGCCGAGAGGCAGTGCTCATTTAGGGAGAACATCCGGCTCCCACGAAGCAGCCTGACCACGTGGTGTGTGTCCTGCCCTTTCCCAAACACGGCATGGAGGCCGGAGAGGCCCTGACCAGGCACGACTCACTCTTACCCAAGGGCTCTCTCCCCCGCAGGCCTCACCTGGCCGGGTCAGCAGGCCCTGGAAGTCGCCGGCATCTTCTCTGTGCCTCTGCTCACCCCACGGCCGACCCCACGGCCCCCGTCACGGCCTCTTCCCAGGCAGCGCAGCCTGCAGGGCTCTCCACAACACAGTGACCGCTGAACTACCCGAGACAATGGCCAACACAGCGTGGCTGCTGGGCACCTGAACTGTGGCCACTGCAACTGAGGAGCTGACTTTTTCATCTCATTTACTTTTCATTAATTTAAATTTAAATACCAGCAATGGCTTATGGCTACTGTATTGAACAGGACATCTCTAAGGTGATAAAAGAGCCCCTCTGGAACCTCTGCCCCCAGCTCTGACACCTGAATGAGTTGCTGTTTCAATAGAAACCACACTTTCAGGGAACACATTAATTTAGGCGAAGTCTGGGCCCGCTTCCTGGGGTTAAAGACCAAGTGCACTGCCAGCTCCGAGGGATAAATAAATAAGCCCCACCCCTCGCATCCCCACAGCTCTTACTAGTTCACAAAGTTCTCCCCCAGACATTACCTCACTGGCAATTCATAATACCCCAAGAATAAGTGGGACGTGGCCCAAGGTCATGAAGTTAGTCACAGCCAAGCTGGCACTTGAATCCAAGTCTAAAGCTCAGGCCTTACTCAATTTTACCAGAGAAGAACAAGGGGTGGAGGGCGAGGGGCGAGAAGAAACAGCCTCTTTGAAATCAGCAAGTTTTCTTAGAATATAAACAGCCAAGGAACCCCGATTTTAATTCCACAGAAGCCCGGACCATTCTCTCCCAGGACCCTGTGTCTACTAAGCTAAAGCCCTTCTGCTTAAAACCAGCGGTGACTGACCATCATGGGCTCTCCCGGGTCCAGCGAACCCAGAGCCCTGACAGCCCCTCAGTGCCTCTCCCTGTCATTCGCTCGATCTGCTGGCACTGAGCCCCTCGGGGCACCAGCTCACTGCCAGGACATCCCCTGTCTTCTTCCCAACCTGACGAGAGGCCCCCCACCCCACCAGGCGTGCAGCATCCTCCGCTGGGATGCTTTCCTGGAAACATACACAGGTGCATGCACGCAGGCCTCCAGCCCACAGCAGAAATATTGGCAATCCTGTTACAATTCTCTACATTGTCTTTTCTCACACTGCCTATACTTTGTATAAATACCTCTCTGTGCTACTCAACTGGATGCCTTTCATTACTTCATGTATTTAACAAATACTATCCCAATTGCTAGGATACTGCAGCTGAACACCACAAAGAATCAAAACTCATGGAGCTTATACTTAGCATGGAAGATCAACTTTAAACAAATTCACATATGACTCTAAACTATGATTCTTGCTGGTTCCGACTCAGAGTACTGCATGGTGCCCAGGTGATAGTAGCCCTCAGTACATAATGGGTGTTTTTCCCCCACTTTGAATTTTTACACTTGGACTATTTATTATAGACTCTTACAAAGTACTCCATGGAAATAATGTTAATACTAATTTTAATTATGACTGACACTTATTGAACAGTATATGCCAATCACTTGCTAATCTCCCTGCAGGAATAATATTCCTTAATCTTTACAACAGTCCCCTGAGCTGGATACTACCGTCTCCCCATTTTAGAGATGGGAAAACTGAGATCTTTGACAGGGAAGTTAAAGAAGGTGCTCAGGGCCATGGGTCATAGTCCTTTTGAGAATTATCACATATTTATGGATGCCCAATAAAAACATATTTCAATTGATTGTAATACCTGTTGGGTTTTATAAGTAAATTGGCTCACCCTGGCCAGTGGGCGCCCTTTCAGTTTGCTCCTCAGCCACGTTTTGCCCAAACCCAGATATATCTGAAAGCAGATCCCCAGGGCCATCTTGATGCTCCCGGTCCCCAAAGTTTATAATTAGCTACGTCTACAGAGGTTCCCTCCATGGAGAATAATATTAGAGCCAAAGTAGCAAGCTAGAGGGCAGGACTCAAACCAGGCCATCAGACTCAAGAGCCTGAGTGTGCTCTGAGTAAGGGGAAATAATGAAAATAACAGTAAAAATATAAAAGATTGATGGTAAGAGAGAAGGCTATGTAGAAATTGGGGGACAGAGACAGGGAGGGAAGGGAGAAAAGTTTCCAAAATCTTTAACTTCTGCTTTGTGCATTTTAGGATTGTTTCCTTTGTAGCAATGAAAATAAAGTCACTTACAACTTTAAAAATAAACACAGAATGCTCTGGAAAGTAAGTAAATTAATGTCCCATTTTACCAAGGGTCAGTGCAGTGCAGGCCTGAGACGCCCATGGACTGAGCAACCTGCTGTCCTCCCTGGAGAGGGGAAAAGTCAAGATGGTTCTAGAACTTCAAGACTGAAGACCGTCCCAAACCATGGTGATGGGGCTCAGGTTCGACCCTGGGCTGATTGTTCAACTTTTTCCTGACTGGGGACAGCTTGAGATCTATGTCTGTGCCCCACCTGTGCGCTGACACAGCCAGTGGGTTCCTAGGTTCCGCACAAGATCAGTGAGCCCTGTGAAGGAAGCTCTGACCCCCGACCCTGCCCACTCAGCGGCCCGCGCCGGGAAGGAGGGCACAGAAAGCATGTGAGGAGGCTCGCTCTATCCCATTGCATCACCCTGTTTTCTTTTCTCCTGTGTCACACCTTCTGCTCTCACCTCGAACCTCCACCACCTCTGCTTGTCCTCAGTGGATGACCTCACTTCTTAGCTCACTGAGAAAATAGAGAAAATGACCTCATCTTTGGAAAGGTCTACCAACCCCGTGACCCTGTTCGTTGTCCTCCATGTCCACTGTTCCCTGTATTCACTGGCCTCCGCCTTCCCTCCTGGAGCCCAGGATCCACTTGCCCTGCTCCCAAGATCAGTGTCCTCACTCAGGTATGAGATTCCAGCCCCTCCCTCCTAACCAAGAACCACCCTCCTTCTCTTAGCCCCTGTCCACTGCCTCATTCTTAAGTGTCTCTCATACACTATTCCCACCCACTTTCAAATGTGTTATAATAGTTCCTACTTACCCTCACCCGAAAATATTTTTTTCATTGCTTTTAGAGAGAGAAGAAAGGAGAGAAACATCGATATCAGAGAGAAGCATCAATTGGTGGCTCTCATATGCACCCGGGAAAGGATCATCGTACGCACCGGACTGGGGACTGAACCACAACCTAGGCATGTGCCCCAACTAGGAATCGAACCTACAACCCTTCGGTTACAGGACCACCCTCTAAAAAACTGAGCCATACTGGCCAGGGCATAATATTTCCTATCTTAAAACAACAAAGCCCTGGTCACTGGTTGGAGCTTCATCCCATAGATTAAAGGCTGTGGGTTTGATTAACAGTCAGGGCAAATACCCAGGTTGCAGGTTTGATCCCTGGTTGGGCACATATGAGAAGGCAACCGATTCTCTCTCACATCAATATTTCTCTCTCACATCGATGATTCTCTCTCCTTAAGTTACCTCCTCCCTCTGCCAGTGACACAGGAAAAGAATTCAGATAACAATGGCTGGTGAGAAAAAGATACGAAAAGGCAGTGCAAAAGCATGAACAATCCCAGCAGGAAATCAGGGTAAGTCCTAGAAAGGGCAGACTCAGTATCAAATGCTTCTCTACCAAAAAGTTTTGGAGAGCACACCTGTGATCTTGCATCAGGGACGCTCCTTAGTCAAAGAGAGTCTGCTAAGACAGCTGGGAACAAAACCAATGAGTGTGCACTCACACGCGCGCCCTTACCACATACGTCCGCACACACCTACCCCATCACAAATGGCACTCACAGCCACTGTGGACTCAACACTCAGCAGCGCCAGGCATGGCTTCAGCATTTTCTGTGCATGGTTTCTATTTCAATCCTTACAGTAACTCTGTGAGGTGGTTATTATTATTCTGATTTGACAGAGAAGAAACCTGACATGCAGAGAGGTAAATTAACTAACCTACCCAGCAGGTAAATGGCGAGTCTGGAATTCACACCCAGGTCTTAATGAGCACACAACACACAGCCCTATACCCAGGCACACCCCGACCCCATGCCCACATTCATACACCCAAAACCATAGACGTGCACGCCACACAGACCTTACACACGCCACTCGGCACCCCTCGTGTGTATACGCCTGGCAATCCTTCTAACCTCACCCGGCTGCCACTCTCCAGTGTCTGAAGCTTATTTTGGCCACAAGTTCAGAAGCTCCAGCTCTCTCCTGCTCTTTCACTCAGCCATGACCACCAGCCCAGTAAACCCAACAGAATGAGCTTCTATCGAGCTTCAGTCTGTGCAACTGGATCTCAACAGGTCATCTCCAAAGTGCTGTAAGCCCATGAAACCCTCGCAGCTGGTCACCATGTGAAAGGGCCCACAAAAACACCTGAAGCCCCTGGTGTCTCAGGGAGGTACAGAACTCCTCAGATGAACAGCCAAGTTAAGGGTTGTGGGTATCAAATGCCCCTACTGGGCAGGAGCTGAGGACACCAGAGAACCCAGGCTGGGACACACCAGTTAACTCACCACTGGCCTTCAGACATCAGGAGGTTACAGTGTATTTTAGAACCATAGAGACAAACTGTGACCAAAGGAAAGCTTCCAAGATCTAGGTATCCTTCCCCTGGTTTCAGACAAAACTATTCCAGGCAGATCCAACTCTGGCTGCTCGGGGCATTTAACACCTCCTCTTCAGTCACCCACTCTGAACTCGGGAAGTTTCTCCTTGGGTGTAAACTACACGCCTCATGAGGTCACAAGCCGGCTCCGGCCTGTGTGGACACAGGGCAGCTGCCCACCCTCACCCTCCTCGTGCACGTTGGGAACCCGACAGGAAACACGCCGCCCTCAGCCCACTGCTCTCCACACCGAGGGATCCCAGGGCCCCGGCTTCGGCCCTGAAGCGCTGACGGCCTGCTCACAGCAGCTCCCACGCAGCAGTGCTGGACACGAATCAGCACTGCCGTGACGCTTCCGTTTCCCGTACTAACGCCGTGAGAGCACAGGTAGCGAAGTGGGTCAGCACAGGGTTTGAGGTCAGAGAGGTCAGAGAGGTCTGAGTTC
>PVKU01011140.1:0-45499 GCA_004027475.1 Anoura caudifer | reverse complement strand
GGGGGGGAGGGGGTGTGCAGAGTGGAGGGGAATGATGGGGGAGAAATGGGACAACTGTAATAGCATAATCAATAAAATATATTTAAAAAAAGAAAACAACCCAATTTCAAAAATAGACATAAGCTTTGACCCTCTACCCAGAAAGACAAATGAATGGCAAATAAACACATGAAAGATGCTCACCATCATTAGGCATCAGAAAAATGCAAACTAAAACCACAACAAGATACACTATTCACCTGTGAGAACGTCTGAAGTTCTAAAAGAGTGACACACCGAGTGTTGGTGAGGACCCGGAGCAAGGGGGACTCTCATACACTGCTGGTGCAAATGCACAATGTCACGACCACTTTGGAAAATAGTCTGGCAGCTTTTTTAAAAGTTAAAGGCACATCTACCACGTGATGTAACCATTTTACTTCTAGGAATTTAACAAGACGAAAGTCTTGGCAGATTTAGTTCTAATAGCCAAAAACTGGAAACAAAGCAAATGTTCATCAACAGATGATGGATGAATTAGGATATATATTCACAAGGAACTTGTACTTGGCAACAAAAAGGAGTGATTAGGCATACATGAAATAGCATGAAACCTCAAAATAATTGTGCTGAGTAAAAGAAGTGAGGATTAAATTTAGAAAGAATACTGACTATATGGTTCTGGTTACATAAAGTGCTAGAAATGCAAACTAATGTACAGTAACAGAAGGCAGATCAGTAATTGCCTGAGGTGGGGATGGGAAAGTGGCAAATGAGGGAAGGAAGGAAGGGTTCTGGAGGGGCCTGGGGCAACCCATGGGGGTGAGGGATGGGTTCGCTGCCTTAGATGGATGGGTTCATGGGTACAGATACACGCTTACCACATGGTACGCTTGAAATACGTCCAGTTCATCGTACGTGACGGAAGGAGAGGAAGAAATAGCAGCTATGGTGCTGAACGTAGCTCAGAGGCAGTTACGCCTTTTGCTTCCTTTCTTTTTTTTTTTTTTTTAAATGGAGCATTTTATTTATTTTTAATTTTTTTGAAGATTTTATTTATTTACTTTTAGAGAGAGGGGAAGGGAGGGAGAAAGAGAGACAGAAACATCCATGTGTGGTTGCCTCTCACATGGCCCCCCACTGGGGGCCTCCCCAGCAACTCAGGCATGTGCCCTGACTGGGAACCGAACTGGTGACCTTTTGGTTCACAGCCCTCGCTCAATCCACTGAGCCACACCAGCCAGGGCCCTTTTGCTTTCTTTAGGGTACCCATCCTCAAGCTAAAATAGGAGCCATAAAATAAAGTAAGTACATAACATGGAAGCATGGAGATTAGTTATTCACCGAGCCCGTTCTGAGTGCTTGCTGCTGCTCATGCTCTGCGTTAAGTGCCATTCTTATTTCCATTTTACAGATGAGGGGCTAACTAACTCGCCCAAGTTACACAGCAGAGCTAATGAAAGTCGTATCACAGCATCTGCGAGCGCCCGGCACAGAGCCGGGGGTCTACAGGCAGGAGCCCGGACAACTCGACGGGGCGTTCGGCCCGTGGCGGTGCCTGGCGCGCAAATTGGGAGCAAACTGAAGCCAGGGCAACCTGGGTCCAAGTCCGCTGACCAGCTACGAGGACCTGGGCTTGAGACTTCATCCCTCTGTGCTCAGTGCTCATCTGCAAGACGGGAATGTCGTGCCCGATGTGGGGGCTGATTTGAGCAATGTGCACGAGGAACGTGCGACGGCGGTTGGTGTGTAATAAAACCGACTATCGGCATAGGCCGTGGCTGTTGCATTCATCACGCTGTGTCAAGTTTCCTGCCGTTACGGAATGAATGGAAGACTCAGTGCGCGACATCGTGAGCCCATTTGTCTTGCGCAATAATTATGTAAAGTGGACACAATTATCACCCGCAGTTCATGGAGGGAGAAATGGAAACAAAAGGGATGAAGCAACGTGCCTGAAGTTACCCGGTGAGCGCACCGCTAAGCCGATGGGACTCAGACCCCGAGCTCGGCGCATCTGGTCACCGCGTGCTGCGCCTTAACGCCTGTCTCCCTGTCTTCTGCATCTGAACACCTCGGCCTTCGTACGGCATAGCTAAGAAGGGCGAGAGGAATCCCTCTGAACGCAGAAAAGCCCTCTTTACGTCCCATGTTAGCGGGGAGCCTTTGGAAATCAACCTGACTTCCAACAGAGATAAGAAACACTCATTGACCAGGTTGAATGTGGCCTATTCCAGGGCTTGTTTGGATGGAACCCCCCGGGGCAGTGTGGGCAGACCCCGTCTCTCCGTGGGCGGCAGGGTACCACCGGGTTCAGGCCGCACTCAGTCGCCGCAGTCCGGAGAAACACGCGGGGAAATAGTCCCGAGCCCCAGCGCTCCTAGGCGGCCTTGATGACTGAAACCTGAGAGGCCTCTTGAACTCGGCAGAGAGGTCAGTGCACCAAATGCTCTATTACCCACGGAAAGTTACACCCAACACAGTATTATTCTCTTAGAGCTGAAAGCTTCGTATTTTCCAAAGTCTTTCCATAAACAGCTTCATCTTCCTTTTTTTTTTTTTATCCTACCAACAACTGAAAAAAATGGTGAGGGAACAGGCAATGCAAGAAAAATGGTCAGGATCGTGGGATTCAGAGCCCAGCCAGCGTGGATCCCATTTCCGACACATTCTACCTGTGGAACTGGAGTAAGTGACAAAGCCTCGATGAACCTCAGTTTCCCCGTCTATGACATGAAGGTAACAGTGTTGCATACAGGGACATCACGGTGTGAAGTCGGTGACTTGTGTAGAATGCCCGACTCTGGTCACAGGCTCAACAGCAATTCGATAGCCACAGCCCTTCCATCCGAATTTCTGGGCTCCACTTCCCCGAGTGGCATTCCTTTACGGGGAGGCCCGCCAGCCATCCTTCTCCTGGGTTCATCCCCGTAGTTGACCAGCAGGCTGAGTAAGTATTTGTGGGATTCGTCAATAAACCAGTGAATCTCTGTTCCTTGATGGCACCGAGAAGCCTTGCCCACTCTCCTGGTTCAGGGCATTAACGCCTCTGGAATAACAGGCTGTCGGGCCCCGATGGATCACAAACCTGTGGATTTACCAACGCCCTCCGCGCAATCCAGTTCAAAGAAAAATCCCTTAGGGCACATCGACGGGCCCGAAGGAGTGAAGGGCTGGATCCTGATGAACCCCACCAGCGGCCTGACAGAGTGAATGGCAGCCTCGTCAAATCTGCTCTTGGCGGAGGCACTCGGGGAGTTCTCACTTACCAGCTCTCCAGACCTGTCTGTCTGTCCACCGCAGACCCTGGCTCTGATTGGGGAGGCCTGAGTCAGGCAACCTGGGGGCCTGCTGTTTGGAGTGAGCTCTCTGAGCTGTCAGCTGGGGCGAGGGGGATATTGAATTCATCAGTCATGTTGACAGGGGACGTGGGGTGGGGGTAGGCGCTCCCAGAGTACAGGGAAAACCCAGCGCAGGGCAAAGCTGTGAAGAACAACTGGTTTGGCCTTGAGCAGGGTGACCCCTTGAGCCAGACGAATGACCCACAGATTGCCTTTGTGTTTCAGATTCACCAAGTGATGGATGCTAAACGTTAGCCCGTGGTCCTCACTCAGATAGTCCATCTAGGAAAAGCAGCAGACAATTCCCTAATTTTTTTCTTAGTACTTCCATGTATTCTTGATGGCATACAATAGTTCCTTCTTTAGTAATTGGACATTCTATTGCCATCTGGGAAGAGGGGAAGAAACCGGAATTTGTTGAACACCTGTGATGGGCCCTGCCTGTACATGCGCATCTGCAGTTTCATTCCTCTGAGAGGTGGGCGTGAATATTTTCCAAGTTGTAGATAAGGTGCAGGGAAGGACAGGTGACTAACTTGCCGAGTCACTTCAAGGCATGGTGACAGAACCAGAATTTCAACTCAAAGCTCTTCTGCTCCAGGCACAGTGTGTCCATGGGCCACCCACTTCACCCCTGCTCTAGAAATCAGTAACTAGACTTGATTTGACTCATTTGCTGACAATACGTACATGTATTTCACTGGTTAATTTTTGAAGTGTATTATTTCTCTCAATCCGCTTTAGCCAGAGTCTTGTTAAGTTACCAGGCTAAATCAGTAGGTAAATTGTCTTCAATGCTATGTGTCATGAGGAAGCCCAGTACAGCCGGAATCTGTAAGAGTCTTTCCTTCGACTTCCTGCAGACCTGGTCCACTCCAGGACCCATCAAGCTGTCCCTTTGCCTAGATTCTTGGAGCCAGAACAGACCTGGAGGTTCTTCTTTTTTCAAATTGCTGGGACTACCCTAATCAGCAGGTGGTAAAGCGGGAGGAGAGTTTTACAGTCCGTGCAGGAAGCTGGGCCAAGGTTTCCTCTGGTTATGATGCTCTGGGGTTCTGTGAACTGAAGGGTCTCTCTAATACCCACACGTCTGCTCTCCTACCCTGGCTTCCAGGTCCGCGCAGATTACGGTGCCGGTGTTAGTGCTCAGTTAGCGACACTGAGTCACGTGTTTGGAAGGGACTTTTGGGCTGTCAAGTCTGACCTATGGTTCAACCCTAGGATCTCATCTCCAACATCCCTGCTTACCCTTCTCCAGCAATGAGGAGTTCATTACCTCATCCCTTCCTTGGAAAACATGGCTGTTAGAAAGTTCTTTCGTCCATTTACATTGTTTCTGGCAGAGGGGACAATGTAAGTAAAGGCGTGGGAGAGAGAAACAGCCTTGTGTTTTCAAAGAGGACTTAGAATCAGAAGACAAGAATTCAAATCCCACATCTCCTACTTCTGAGCTCATGACCTTAGACAGATCATTTCACCTTTGTGGACTTGAAAATTTCTTTCCTTGGCTATAAGACAAAGTAGAAATAGTTGCCCAGTCTACCCCTAAGAAGTTGCTGTGAGGATCAAATGAAATAATAAAGAGTTACTTTCACTGAGAAAAAGACTACATGCATTTAAAATGTAATAGCTATCATTATTTTCTTATCTAACTTTTTCCACTTTGACTAAGGAAAGAACCAACGCAATTGTTTAGTTTTGGTTTTATTACTATTTGCAAATGAGAAGGTTGACACCTATCATAAAATCTAGGGGCAGTCCTTGCCCAAGTTTTAAAATTTAGCACACTCAAAATATTCCCAATGACACCATGAAATTGCTTTGATCTCATCCTCCAAATTCCCTTCCTGATCTAGGAATATTCTCAGGCTTCACCAGAAGGCTGACACTTGTACTGATTTGTACCCAACTGCCTGTAATTTGCATTGACAGAGACAGATGTCAACAGGGTGAGACAAACAAATTACTTTTATTTGATGACCTCAGCCAGATGCAAACAGACGTTTCAGAAGAAAGAGGAGGGGAAAACATATGGTCATGCCCTACTGTGCCATAACTGTTCTGGTTTGTTTGTTTGCTTGTTTGTTTTTCAAGAGTATCAGCCATGGACCTTAAACTGTCCCATAATCTGTGAAACCTTCTTGAAGTAGCATCTTCAAGTCAACGGGATTTGAGTACCTGTGGGTAAGTGTCTCACCCTTTGCAACAATCCTACTTGAGAATTTCAAATGCAACAAACAGTTACTAATCTAGATGATATATCGTTTAAATCCTCAAAATAATCCTATGTGGTTTTATCATTCCCATTATTTAGATTCAGAAACTGGATTCAAGAGGGGGAAAAATGATTATCCAAGCTCACAAGGTTAACAGAACCAAAACTAGAACTAAAGTCTTTGGCTTTAAAATGAAAAGGATTAAAGGCAACCACCCTTAGATGCACATTTTCAACAAAGACATCAACACCGATTAAATCTTCTCTCTTATTCAAGCCTCTGCACTAAACGTTGGAGGTAGAGAGAGAGTATAGGGGAACATCTCATTTTGTTGAAGAAGAGTTGGCAGAGATATTTCCCTCCATAAGCTATGAATTGTGTGATTCTCAGGTCTGTCCGTTCAATGAATATTTAATGATACCTGCTAGGTTCTGACCAATGCTCTCAGTATTAAAAAAAAATAATGTGTAATCCATGTTCTCAAGATAAAGACAAATTAGAAGGAAATTATTCCCTAGGGTGAAATAGACGCAACGCTCAGGTCCATGTGGGGTACATGGGGGCTCAGACAAACTTGACGTAACACAGCCCTGCGGTGGAAGAGCGCGGGGAAGGGAAAGGCTTCCAGGAGGAGTTCTCATGTGACTTAAGTCTCCAAAGCCAAATATGGCTTAGCCAGATTCACATATGAAGAGAGGTATTCTGGGGAGTGAGAGCCGTGGAAACTAGGCATTGAGCTGGTAAGAGTGGCAAGCATGGAAAACCACAAGCTTAAAACCTGGTGAGAGAGGCAGTGAGAAATGGCACTGGACAGAGTGACAAGTGTTGGGTCATGAAAGATCTAAGGAGCCCGACCAGGGAGTTCGGACTTTACCCCAAAGATCATAGAGGATGTGGAAGTATTTTAAGCTATGGAATAAAATTATTTGCCCTGAAGTGATCTTTTTGTTATCCTAGTATATGATTATATAAACAAAGACTCAAATACACATTGTTAAACGTTACATGTATATGTTGTAGTATGATCATGGCTGTAGTAATTATTAGCACCTCTATCCCATAACTACACTTTTTTAGTGGTTGGAATAACTCATTTCTAAGTTTAGCAAGCTTGATTACTGTAATACAGTATTATCTATATTCACTATACTGTGCATTAGATTTCCAGGACTTACTACTCCTTCATTGTAAGTCTGTACCTTTAAACAACTTCTGTCCTGTGCCCCCACCTCCAGTCCCCTGGTAACCACCATTTTGCCCTCTGTTTTTATGAGTTTGGCTTTTTTCTATTTCACATGTAAGTGATGTCATACAGTACTTGTCTTTCTCTGTCTGACTTATCTCACTTAGCGAAATGTGCTCAGGTCCATCCAGATTTTCATGAATGCCAAGATGTCCTCCTTTCCCATGGCTAAATAACAGTGCATAGATGGATGGATGGATAAACAGGTAGGTAGATAGGCAGACAGAACATTTTATTTATCCATTCCTTCACTGATGGGCACTTAGGTTGTTTCCATATCTTGGCTATTGTGAATAATGCTGTAATAAACATGGGAGTGCAGATATCTCTTCAAAATCATGTTTTCTTTTCCTTTGGCTATATGCCCGGAAGTGGAATTGCTGGATCATGTGATAGACTTTTAATTTTCTGAGGAATCTCCATATTGTTTTCCATACTGGCTGGACCACTTTGCATTCCCACCAACAGTGCGTACAAGTGTACTCGTTTCTTCGCATCCTCACCAGCACTTGTCATTTCTTGTCTTCTCACTGGCAGCCATTCAAGCAGGTGTCAGATGATATTTCATTGTAGTTTTGGTTCTTATTTTCCTGATGATTAGTGGTTTTCAGCATCTTCTAATATGCCTGTTGACCATTTGGATGTTTTCTTTGGAAAAAGTCTATTTAGTTTTTCAGCCTTTTTCAAATTGGATTGTTTGTTTTTGTTGTTGAGCTGTATGGGTTCCTTAGATGTTGTGCATAGTAACCACTTGTTCAATATGGTTTGAGAAACTTTTTTCCCATTCTGTAGGTTACCTTTTCATTTTGTTCATTTTTTTATTTTTATGTTTTTGCTGTTCAGAAGCTTTTAAGTTTTTATGCAGTCATAATTATTGAGTTTTCTTTTCTCATTTCCAAAGAAATGAGAAATCATTGCTCAGACAATGTGAGAAGACTTTCCTACACTTTCTTCTAGGAGTCTTATAGTATCAGGCCTTATGTTGAATTCTGATTCATTTCAAGCAAATTTCTGTGAGTGGAATAAGACAAAGGCTCAAGGCCATGTTCTTCGTTTGCTCATCCAGCTTTCCCAACATCATTTGTTGAAGGGACTGTCCTGTCCCACTGGGTGTCCTTGGCTCTCTCCTGGAATATCAGCTGACAACATACGCAGAGGTTCAATGATGGCTCTCTGTTCTGTTCCCTGGTCTGTGTGTCTATTTTTGTTTCTACATTTATGTTATTACTTCAAAAATCAGTAAGTGTTGAGCAGAAACAAAAAAAAAAAAATGTGAAATAGATGTAGGTTGAAAACCTGAAGAAACAAGCACAACTTACACCCTTGTTCTTGAAGAAACGGACTATGATACCATCTTCGAAAACCCTGTCTGCACTTTTTGGGTTCTATCCTCTACCTTTTCCCTGCAGAGACAACCGCTACCCTGGTTTTTTGTGTTTATCGTTTCTTTGCTTATTTTTTAAGTTTTACCACAATTGTTTAGTTTTGTAAGCCTTTGAAAAGCATGTAAAAAATCATTCTGGACGTTCTCTTCTGAAACTTCCTTTTTCTAAACACTATGTTCTTGAGATTAATTCACATTGTTTATGAGGCTCTGTTTCATTATTTTTTATTGCTGCATCATTTTATTGTATGAATACTCCATGATCTATTTCGCCTTCCTCCTATTGATGGATATTTTGATTTTTCCCTTTTCTTTCTTTTTCTTTTTTCCTGCTAGTACAGCAATGCTGCTATGCACTTCTTTTATATATTGTCTCTGAAGTTATCTAAGACATAAAACCAGAGCAAGTATATCTGGGTGAGAGGGTTTGCACATCTTTACTAGGTAATTAAGTATTGTTTTCCAAAATAATTTGTATCAATTTGCATATCTATCATCATTGCAAAATTTTCCAATTACAACACCTGATACTGTCCTATTTTTGTGAGCTATTTTTACTCTATCCACTCTCCCTTAGATTCAACCATCATTTCTGGGTTGGTGACCACCAAACATTTATCTCCCATTTATCTATTATTCCTAAGCTCTAGATCCATATATCCAGATCCCTATTTAACTTCCCTTCTCCCAGGTGCCTTCAGCTGGAGCAAATGCCACATGTCCTAAACTTAGCATATCCTTTTCAGTAAATTGCACCATCTTTACTCAGACATCCAAGCCAGACACCAAGCCATCCCTGGAGACATTTTCCTTTCCCTTTATTCTTCAGCCGAATCCTATTAATGCTACTTGCCAAATACCTCTTGAATTTACTTTCTCTGTTTCACTATGGTTTGCTGATATTTCTGGTGCTCCTCTCTTAGACATCATAGGAAGATCCCACTTCCTCACTTCGTGAAGTTGGTAAGGCCATCTGACCTGCTTGGTCGATGAAATGTGTGTAGATATGACACATGTCGGTGCGTAATTCACCATGACCTCGTATGTCACCTGCCACGGAAACTGGCAACACTGCCTCTGGTAGGGGCCCCATCACCTCCAATTCTGGAGTGACAACAGCAGAACCCTGCTTACACATAATCAACACAGAGTATTAATAAAAATAAACTTTTGCTCTTTTTAAGTCACTGAAATTTTGAAGTTATTTGTAGCCATAGCATTACCAAGACTATCCTGACAAATACAACTTTTTTCCCATTTTCTTGACTTTTGAACATGTATAAACAGCAGGGTTAAAAATTTTTCCAGTTCCCTTGGAGTTAGCTGCTATGAGATTTAATTTTTTTCTTCCAACTTCCTGAATAAACTCTTATGTTGGCATGAAAATAATAGCCTTTGAATGCCCAACTTCAGAGCGTGCTGAACTCCTTCCAAATGGCATTAGTTGAGGTTTTGGCACCTCCTCCCAGAGCACAGCCATCCTCTATCTGCAGAAAAGTCAACTGTTATCTCCTTTCCAAAGTCATCAAATCCTAAAATAGTAAAGTTGGGTGTAGGCTAATATCTTCCTGGCAAAGAATAGTGTCGGGTTCCAAGGGCACTATTTGATATCCAGCTGACAGAGGGACTTAGTTTAAACTGTCTATTATGTCTGAAGACCTACAGAATCTTGCTTTTAAGGAACTAACCAAGTGGAATCCATGTTACGACACTAACCTAGTAAAAGAAAATTAACACAGGTTGAGCACCTCCAAGTGTCAAGCATTTCATGTACACTGTCTTGTTCAGTTCTCAAAACCACTAGTCTAGCTGACTAGTCAGCACATCCAGATTGAGTCAGTGACTGGCCAAGGTCATGGTAAAGCCCGGAGCATAGGGCTTCTTGTAAGGTGTTCTTTTGAATCCATCGTAGACTCTCTCATGTCATCTTACTTCACTTAAAGTTAAAAAATAACCCAAATGCAGGCACATGAGTTTTCTTTACCTTGACTCACTCACCTAACAAACACCGCATCCTGCTTATTCCACATGAGTAGCAGCACTAGAGAGAGAGAATAAACAGGAAAAGACAAGATGGAATAGATGAGAGAATAAATCCCTGCCCTCACGGGGCTCCTGCTACACAGTGATGCAGTGATAGTGGATATGCAGGCAGATTAATTACAATGTGATGTGACAGGTGTGATGTGATAAATTCGTTCATTTGCTGAACATTTACTAAGACAGGTCTGGAGACAGAATCCAGCCCCTGTCTTTGAGGAGTCCAATGTCACAGGGAGAACAGCAGAAGCTGGTTGAGTGGGAACATCAAGGATGATGTGGCCAGTTCTCTCAGATGAGTCATCAAAGACTTCACTCCCGGGATGATTCTGGAGATGGGTTTCGAGCAACGAGTTGATAAAACAAAACAAAAAGAAAACCTACTGAATTGGAGAAGATAATTGCCAATGATCCATCTGATAAGGGGTTAGTATCCAAAACATAAAAGGAAATCATACAACTTAACACCCAAACACAAGCAATCTAATTAAAAAACGGTCAGAGGACCTGAACAGACATCTCTCCAAAAAGGACACACAGATGGCCAATGAACATATGAAAAGATGCACAATATCACCAATCCTCAGGGAAATGCAGATCTAAACCATTATGAGATCTCACCTCACGCCTTTCAGAATGCTTGCTTATTATCAATAAATCCACAAATAGCAAGTGTTGGGGAGGATGTGGAGAAAAGAAACCCTTGTGCAATATGGATGGGAATGTAAACTGGAGCAGCCACAATGGAAAACAGTATGGAGATTCCTCAAAAAAACAAAAATAGAACTACTATATGACCCAGCAATTCCACTGCTGGGTATTTATCTGAAGAAACCCAGTGTGCTAATGTAAGAAGATACACGCACTCCTACGATTATTGCAGCATTGTTTTCAATAGTCAAGATACAGAGGCAACTTGTGTCCATACATATATAACTGAATATTACTCGGCCATGAAAAAGGATGAAATCTTACCCTTTGCAACACCATGAATGGATCTGGGGGATATCATGCTAGGTAAAATAAGTCAGACAGAGAAAGATAAATACCACATGATTTTGCTTATACATGGAATCTGAAAAAAACAAATGAACAAACAAAACAGAAACAAACATATATTCTATATATCCTATACATTTCAAATATTTATATATAACTATATGTTTCGTATGTGTAATTTACTATAGTGCTTACTGTGAGCCAGGTGCTTCTGAAATGTTCTCACAAATTAAGTCATTTAATTCTTACACTATCTCCATGAAATAGGCACTAACATCATCATCCACATTTTACAGATGAGGAAACTGAAGCATAGACATTTTAAGTAAGGTGCCCATGATCTAACAAGTTGGGTTTGAACCAGGCAAAATACCAGCAGAGGCTATTCCTCGTCTCTATGCTGTAGACTTCAAAGAGAACAAGTAGTAAACCCCTTTGCAGTTGGGGCGGGGATGCATTTGCCTGTGGATTTTGATGCATTGGAGGAATAGCTTGAAGTAAACCTTTCGGGGAGGGGCACTTTGCAGAGCACGCTCAAAGAGCGGCAGATAGTTCAGTCTGGTTGGGACACAGGAAGCTGATGCCTGTCCCTCGGCTCTGAGCGCTCGTGTGGAACAAGGGCTGCGTTCTGGATAGCACGGAAGCCAGCAGACGGACTGCGCGGGCGTGGACGGTGGCTGGCTTCCTGCCCGCGGCTATGTGCAGGCGTGGGGCTTCTGCCCCTTCTCTGTCCAGCTTGGCCTTTTTCACGGTCCAGCTTCCCATTCATCTTAGTGATAAAGGACTTGGCCCGGGGATCCCACTAGGTTGGGTTTATAGTACGATGGCTTTGGAGCCTGAGGGGAGCCTCTCAAGCCTGAAGAGGCCACCGATGCCCACAGCTGACAATAAGGCACTAAGTAGGACCTGTCCAGTTGTCTACTGGTGTGAAATAAACCTTACAGTATAAAAACAGCAATCATTTTGTTGTGCTCGAAGATTCTGAGAGTCAAAAATTGGGGAAGGGCATAGCAGACATGGCTGCTCTCTATAATGTGTCTCTTTATCGCCGGAGGCCTCAGCCGGAAGACACTGGGCTGACAGGTGGGAGCAGGGATGATGTCTGGGGCTGAGGCTGATGCTGGCGAGAGCCTCCTCTGAGGCCGTCAATCACAACACCCACGGGAAGCCACTCCATGCGTCTACCTGTGCTTCATCACAGCACTGCAGCCGGGCTCCAAGAGTTGTCATTTCAAAAGCACCAAAAGGAAGCTGTGTCACCCTGCCTTCTGTGACCTGGCACCCGACGTCACATGGACTCATGTCTGGTATAGTCCAAGGCCACCCAGATTCTAGGGAAGAACACTAAACGCCCCCGTTAAAATTGCGAGTGTCAAGGTTATGTTGCAGGAAGACCACGTGGGATGAGATTGTTGTAGCCATGTTTGGAAGGCAAAGTCCCCCACAGAACTCCCCACGCAGAGTTCAGAGAGTGCCCAGCCGTGCAGACCAGCCACCTTACGTATGGAGCTTGCTAAGAAAGGCCAGCTCAGCAAAAAGGCGTTATCATCAGCCCCACCCAATTTCCAAATCACTTGGCCACTGAACCTCTTTTCTGTGATGCACTGAGAAGACGAGGATCCGACAAGCTTACTCTTAAAAATAACGATTCAAAAGGTGTTCGTGCAAGATGTGAACTCAGAATGAGCTCTTTGCCAGGTGTCCCCTCAGGACTCTCACATCAGCCCGTTTCTCTGCTCCCCAAGCGCTCTCCTCCAGTCTTTGCAAGGCTGGGTTCCCTTTATTTGGGACTCAGCTCCAACATCACCTCTTGGAAGAGGCCGCCCCAGATGCCCCAGGCTAACATGCCCACTCTGTCCAGCACGTCCTCAGGTCCTGGTCTGGCCCTAGTTTCATCGCTGTCTGAAATTATCTTGTTTATTTGCTGTCTTTCCTCACATCCCTCCCTCTGCATGAAGAATGTCCCGAGAGCGCATTGGCCTTGCTCTTTCTGCTCTCTGGCACCGAGCCTCATGCCTGGCGCACAGCAGACATCCACGAACCCATCACTGATGAACACGTGGAAATGGAGACCTACAGAAAAACCTCGTTGTTTCTTGATTGTGGGATTTCGGCTAAGGAAAGCAAGAGGCTTTTACAAGTATCTCAATAAAATGTAAACTCTCTTTCTTTCTCCTCTCCATTTCCTGAATATTCTCCCAAATTTTCTCCCATAAAAGAAAAATAATACGATGCACAGAAGAGTACTGTGCATGATTTTGTAAAAACCTAGAAGGGGGAAAGTAATGACTGCTTCTTGAATTACCTCTCCATAGACTTTCAGGTGGTTCAATATATTCCACTATAAATTCTCTCATGTAGAATTATTTTCTTTATAATAACAAATGTAGCTAAAATATGTAATAAGACTATGCATAATCAAGTATAAAATGTAATTCATTTGTACATAAAATATACATTTGTATATTTATGTGAATTATAAATATTTATATTTATAATATTTATATAAAGCATTTTATAATTTTTATATTTATATAGTATAAAATTTATGTTTATATAAATATAATATTTATTTAAAATATAAATGTGTTATACAAATATAAGAGTAGCTTTAAAAACACTTTATGATCTTTCTTTTAAGTATTTGATCTTTCTTAAAATTTCATTTTTAGTAAAATTACTAAATGACATCACAGTGACACAGAAGTATATATTATAGAAAACTTTAAGTATCAAAGCATTAAAAATGGCTCACTTGATTAAACAAAGCCTACAGCTTGAAAGACCTCAGACCTGAGTAAAATGGGAAGTCATGGCGGCGCAGGGGGGTCTTATCTCCATGTGTGGTCGTTGACACATTCCTTATTCTTCACGAAGAGGACTCAGCACATCTGGCAAGCCTCCCCGGGGCAAGGTTTCAACATACGCGCACTTTTCATCCACAATTCCTGCACAGGATGATATCGAAAAAAGGAAACTCTTCCCTCTTCCAGGAAATGCACTCCCAAGTCCTGTCCGCCCCGTCGTGTCCGCTGTCCACTAATGGCTGGGCGGCGCTCCTTAGCCGCCTGCAGGTGCACTGACGTGGGTTCCTCGGATTTTACCCGTAGCGTCTCACAGGAGTAGAATTGTACTCACCCACACACCAAAAAGGAGGCCTGCTGGAAATCTTTTAAAAACCGGGTGCTTAATTTATATGAGACGGTGTCTAGACATTTATTTTCTGGAAATATTTAACTTGGATAAGACATGTGGCCCCCAAGATGAATGCAGGATTGAAATATTTCACTTGAAAATCCGTGCGAGGAAATGTCTGGTTGAGTGCAATGAGGTTAAACACTGAAATACTTTCCTAGAATGGAAAGGCCATCCTGTTTGCCGTGTGCGAGCAGAACGCGGCGTCTGAATACCCCACGTATGACGTTAGAGATAGATACGTAGGCGAGAACTGCTCTTGTCAGGCCCACTTTTCCCTGTTTGCGTATGCATTTACTTAAGTCCACGTGTGACAACTACAACTTGGATAGTTTTGGGGGGAGAAACGCTAGAGAGACATTCTAGAGACTGTACACAATGGAAGCTTTATTTGACTTTGAGTTAGAAGTTTTTGCCTCATTATGGGCCATAGGGGCCAACACATTTCTCTGTGAAGGTTCAAATAGCAAATAGTTTAGGCTTGGCAGGCCATGTTATGTCACAGCTATGAACTCCGTCACTGCTGTGTGAGCCCAGCTGAAGACAGTGTGCACACGAGTGGGTGTGCCTGTGTTCCAATAAATTTTGTTCGCCCGACAGGCATTGGCTGGCCCCTGCCCTGAACCAGTAGCTTTTGAATTGTTTTAATTGTGACTAATAATAAGAAGTGCCATTTGTACCATCACTCAAAACAAACGTGTGTGTGTGTTTCTGTGTCTGTGTATGTGCATGCACAAAACAATACCCGCCTTCAAAATGAGCATGTCCTGGTATGCTCTCTTCTATCTAACTTGATTCTAAATCATTTTTAAATGCTGACAGCCACCATCTAAACTGATTTGAAGACCCACTAGTGGGTCATGCCCCTCAGTTTGCAGAACACTGTACGGAGGCTAACTCCCTGCTTGTGTTTAAAGTGAATAGCGTGAGAGCAGACAAAGGATCACTGTCCCTCAGCTAATGAACAGGAATGCGGGCCTTTAGTCTGAAGCATCTGCTGCCTGCCTGGGTTTTCAGAGCTCTGGCATCGGATAAAGTGGTGACCCAAAAACCAGGAAGCACATGCATCGCTGAGAATGAGTATAAAAGGTCTGGGTGGGAGCCAAGGACAGGAAGCTGATGCCTTATCTTTTTCAAAGCAGAATGGGGAGGCAGAATCTTTTCTCTTTCGAATGAGCGAGCGGGAAGCAACTTTCTCCGAATGGAGCTCCAGCGGTTAAGAAAACGAGGAGGAAGAACCTTTCTGATGTAATAGACGCAGCCCCAGAAGAATCATACACCTCAGCCCCAGTCCTGCCATGGCCACTATCCAGCTGATGGCCTGGGCAGGCGGCTCCTCTCTCTAAGCCTCCTGCAAGCTGGGGGACCTTATGCAAGTTTCTGCACCTCTCCGGGCCTCAGATCCCTCAACTGTAAAGTAATGTTAGCTACTTCAAAGGGTTATAATGAGAATTTAATAAATCGATGATATATGTAAAGCACTTAGCATAAAGTCAGTACTTAATATACGAGGGGAAACTCGCAACGAACTGGAATTATCTTCCGGAGGGCAGGCCCCTTGTAGTACAGGCTTCCCCCACTAGGTGGGTGTTCCAGGAGCCCCTCCACATCACTGCAGTGGCTGGTCTTGGTGTGAGGGGCTGCGTTCCGCTTCAGGGAGTTTTTCTGAAGACTCTTTCAATGCATTTGCCCACTTCGTGATGGGTGATTTATGGGCACACTTGTCACACCACGCTGAGTGTTCAGCAGTTTTTGACTTAAAACGGCAGGAGCCCCGTGTCCCACCCTCCCTCTCACCCTATCGCACCCTGAGTAACATTGTTTTGTTTCCCTGGATGAAAAAACTCCTTAAAGGGAAACGTTTTCCTGATGTGGAAGAGGTGAAACAAAAAACAGCAGAAGCACTAAAAGGCATCAAAATTGATGAGTTCAAAAGCTGTTTAAAACAGTGGAAAAAATGTCTTGATAAATGCATTGCATCAAATGGAGAGGGCTTTGAAGGTGACTGAAGTTTAAACATGTAAGAATAAATAGACAATTTTTGTAAATGAATTCTGGTTTTGGGGGGTCCCCCACACACGATACTTGTTACAAACTCATGATAGTTGATATATTATGCTCTCACTACTAGATATATACTAGTTGATATATAATATTTAATACCATTTCACCCATATTTTGTCTTTCAAAAAGTTCCAAACCAAAAAATTAACAGAAAAGTCAATAGTCCTACTAACTCCTATTTTTCTGCACTTGGGTTTACCAAATGTTAATATTTTGCCACATTTGCTCCTTCTCTCTGTCTTTCTCTCTCTCACACACACACATGTACACACCACTCTTTCTCTCTCCCTATACATCTCTCTGTATATATTATATAATACACACGTGGTGTGAGCCATGCAAGCGTAACTTGCCAACATCAAAACACTGCATTTCTAAGTAATTCAACATGCATCTCCCACCTCTTACAATTATATCCCCTCACGTGACATCATCATCATTCCTCCAAAATTTAACATTTATGAAATATTATCTAATATACATTCCATAAGCAAAGTTTCTCAATAATGCCCTTTAATGGATTTTTTTCTTTTTTCCAATCCAAAACCCAAACAAGTATCATGCAGTGTATTTGGTTTTCATGTCTCTTAATCTTATCTAATATAAAATATTCCTTTTGCTTTTTTTTATGACATTGACATTTTTGACGAACCCAGAATAGTTGATTTTTTAGATACATTTGGGTTACAGCAAATGAGTAAATATATTAACTTTATTGAAAACCAGGATTCTCACTGCAAAAGATGAAAGATACAAGACTATCAAGAGCCCAGTGGTACTGGATTTGAACTGAGAGGGCAGACTCTATATTACTCAGGGTTCTCCAGAGAACCAGAACCAAGAGGATGTGTACATAAAGGGAGGGGGATTTACTTAAGAAATTGGCTCACATCATTATGGAGGCTGACAAGCCCAAAACCTGCAGGATAGAACGGCAGCCTGGAGACCCAGAAGGAGCTGATGCTGTGGTCTAGTCGAAAAGCGATCTATTGCGGAATTCCCCATTGCTCCACGGAAGTCAGTCTTTTTTTAATCGGCTTGGTGAGTCCCATCTTCACTATGAATAGCATTCTGCTTTATTCAAAGTTTAAAAACACCCAGAATAGTGTTTGGTCAGCCAACCTGGCATATAAAATTAACCATCAAAGACTCCAAGAGAGCTAGAGATAGACACACACACTCACTTACGTAGGTTAGCTCCACTCTGGAAGGGCCCAAAAGCAATGCTTGGGACCCCAGAGTGACTCATAGGAGCAAGGACTTCAGAGAAATAGAAGTGATCATCCTGCTTGTCCCTGGGTTTGGCAGACTCAACTGAAATGCTGAGACCAATTCTTGGACACATAAACCAGACACTCGCCCACGGGACACTGTCCAGATTTTGGTTACGCAGAGGGGGAAGGTGTGAGGAGACAGTAATGAAACACATTACTGAAGACTGGTTGAAACAAATTGGAACAATGATGCTGATGAGATAGTAACTGTTGTTGGCGGAGTAGATGCCGAGAATCAGGCAGGGTTTTTTTTAACATATTTTATTGATTATGCTATTACAGTTGTCCCATTTCTCCCCCATCATTCCCCTCCACCCTGCACACCCCCTCCCACCCACATTCCCCCCTTTAGTTCATGTCCATGTGTTATAAGTTCTTTAGCTTCTACATTTCCCACACTATTCTTGCCCTCCCCCTGTCTATTTTCTACCCACTGTCTGTGCTACTTATTCTCTGTACCTTTTCCCCCCTCTCTCCTCCTCCCACTCCCCTGTTGCTAACCCTCCATGTGATCTCCATTTCTGTGGTTCTGTTCCTGTTCTAGCTGTTTGGTCACTTTGCTTTTGTTTTAGGTGTGGTTGTTAATATCTGTGAGTTTTCTTTTACTGTCCTATTTTTGATCTTCTTTTTCTTAGATAAGTCCCTTTAACATTTCATATAACAAGGGCTTGGTGATGATGAACTCCTTTAACTTGACCTTATCTGAGAAGCACTTTATCTTCCCTTCCATTCTAAATGACAGCTTTGCTGGATAGAGCAATCTTGGATATAGGTCCTTGACTTTCAAGACTTCAAATACTTCTTTCCAGCCCCTTCTTGCCTGCAAGGTCTCTTTTGAGAAATCATCTGACAGTCTGATGGGAACTCCTTTGTAGGTGACTCTGCCTTTATCCCTTGCTGTTTCTAGAATTCTCTCCTTCATTTTAATCTTGGCTAATGTAATTATGTACCTTGGTGTGTTCCTCCTTGAGTCCAACTTCTTTGGGACTCTCTGAGCTTCCTGGACTTCCTGGAAGTCTATTTCCTTTGCCAGGTTGGGGAAGTTCTCCTTTATTATTTGTTCAAATAAGTTTTCCACTTGTTGCTCTTATTCTTTCCCTTCTGGTACCCCTATAATTAGGATGTTGGGACATTTAAAGATGTCCTGGAGGTTCCTAAGCCTCTCCTCATTTTTTTGAATTCTTGTTTCTTCATTCTTTTCCGTTTGGTTGTTTCTTTCTTCTTTCTGTTCCACACCATTGAATTGAGTCCTAGTTTTCTTCCCATCACTATTGGTTCCCTGTGTTTTTTCCTTCATTTAATTCATTGTAGCCTTCATTTTTTCATGTAATTTGTGAGCAAAATCAACCAATTCTGTGAGCATCCTGATCAGCAGGGCTTTGAACTGTGCATCTGATAGGTTGGCTATCTCTTGGTTGCTTAGATGAATTGACTCTGGAGCTTTGATTTGTTCTCCCATTTGAGCCATTTTGGGGGGTTTTTTTTTGGTCTGGTCATGGCTGTTACGTAGTGAGGGGTGGAGCCTTAGGTGTTCCCCAGGCCGGGGCAGCCCAGTCGCTGGGTAGTGATGCTGTATGTGGGGGCAGGGTCAGAGAGGGAACAATGGTGCTTGCTCCGCTCTCTCTCAGATTCCAGTCCCTTCCATTGCTTCCTCTTCACCTGCATTATCTGTGTGCGAATGTGGGACTGTCTGGTCAGCCAGCTGCCTTGTGCGGCCTCACTGGGTCTGCACCATTGCCACCCCATGCCTGGGGTCCGCTAGCCACCGCCTGTGTGCCTGGGATCTGCCAGCTGCTGCTGCCTGCGTGCCCAGGTCTGCCAACCTCCACTTTTTCCTGCCACAACTCCACCCCTCTTACCGGTCTGGATGAATGGTTGTTGGAATTCCATCATAGAGTTCAATTTTCTCTGAGTTCTGGTTGTTTTCTTGTTTCTAAATCTTTGTTGTCCTTAATTTTGGTTGTGCAAGGAGGCACAGTGTGTCCACCTATGCCTCCATCTTGGCCAGAAGTCCAGGCATGGTTTTTAAATGTACATATGTTATATCGAATTACTTCTGTCTTTCTGCAATTTGCTCTTTTATATCTAACAATAGGTGTCTGCAATTCATCTGCATTGCTCAGTGGAACCTTAATTTATTCACTCAGCTGCTTTTTTATATTTCATCTACAAATGACCAGTCTATTTATCCATTTCCCTATTAATGTATTTTTAGATCATTCCCCATAATTTACTACAACGCTATATGAAATGCTGACATGAAACAGTTTTGTGCATCTTCTTCGGCACATGTGCAAGAGCTTCTCCAAGGCAAGGATTTTACTTCCTAGAGGAAGCCCTGGTCCCAAGGCATGTTCAGTTTCACGTCCACTAGGTATTGCCAGTAGCTTCCAAAACTAATTTTATCAATTTATAATACCACTAGCGTGATAGGATATGTGTCTCCTTATCCTCCTCAACCCTTGATCTCTTCTGTGGTTTTTGCCAGTCTGACTATTATTGTCATTTGAATCTCCCCATGATTAGTAATGTTAAACATCTTTTCATGTGATCATTGGCCATTCAAACTGCCTGTTCATAATTTGTCAATTTTTCCATTGAGTTGTCTTTTTCTTATTGACTTGTTTAAATTATTTATATATCCTGGTTAATAATCTTTTAAAACTTGAATATATTGTAAATATTGGAACAAGCTCTGTAAACTTCAAAGCAGCGTTTTAAAAGAGTTGGTTTTTATTAGTGTTCATTTTGCTCTTACATATGTCTTATCACCTAAACCAGAGCCCCCAGAGAACAGAGAATGTGGCTTCCTTATGTTTACTTATCCAGAGTGAGTGCTAATAGGAAGCAGCCTGGAATTATGGGGGAAAATTATGGCTTTAAAAATAGAAACACATCAATATTGCCTCTGCCACCGAGTAGCTCTGTGAGCCTGTTCAAGGTACTTACTCTCCCAAGTCTGCTTTTTCCTTCTCTGTTCTGAAAGGAGAAGACTGCCTCACAGGGATTTCATGAAGAATCATGTAGGATAATGTATGCAAAAAAAACCGCTTACTATGGGATGTGGTAAATATTTGTTTGTGGTTAATTTAATTCCACGATGACTGAATTATAGCTTTGATTTATCAAATGATTCTTATGTGCCAAATATTACACAAACAGATACCCTCTGTTGTAGTTTATCCTTCTTTACAGCTGAAGAGGCCCATACCAAGAAAGACTAAATAATCTAGACAGTTAGACAGCTGGTAAGTGGTGGCATGAAGCTGCCAACACTAATCTAGCTTGTTCTTGTCCCAACTGTACTCATTTATCCAATGGCATTTATTGGATGTCTGCAATGGTCCCAGCACCCGACTAGGCGCTGGGCCACCTTAGTTGGAGCTCCTGCCTACAGGGCGCACACGTCCCACTAAAGGGCCAGAACAGAAAGCAAACAGGCAAGTAAGTTGTGGCGCGCTATGAAACAAACGCACGGCTAAGAGCTCGGAGGCGCCCTTTCAGGGAGGCGACGGAGGAAGGCTTCTCCAAGGAGATGACCCTAGCGCCTGAATAGAACAGATGAAAAGTAGCAAACGAACGGTTTGAAAGGCAAAAGCATTCCAAGCAGAGACAACAGCAGTCAAGTGCAGCTCCGGTCTACACCACCGACTCAACTGAAACTATCTTCTTATCCTACATACACTGCTTGCAGCTTCTACTCGCCCCTTTCAGACTAACCCATGGTACGGGGGAAGAAAATGTGAGCCCCGAGCAGCTGGCAAAGCTCTCGTCCCATCCGGGACCCAGATCGCCCCCAGCTGGGCATTAGCCACCGGGACACCTTCCAGGTGTCGGCCTCCCTCCTACCAACTTCCCTTCCACGTCACTGTTCCACCTCCCAGGCCTGAAGCCGGTGAACGCGGCCAGATACGCTTGGCTTTGCTTCCCAGGTAAAAACTTTTCACCCTAGCATTCCCCATACCATCAACAGGATGGACATGTGCAGATTGGCCTGCGTGTGTATGAGCTGAGAACCCCAGAGGATTGGTTTGAGCCTGGAAGGCTGCCAGGTTTTCATTAAACCCCTTGTAAACCCGCACTGCAGCTCCACAGAGCCACATCTGCCGAGGAGGCCATCTGTGATTTGTATCGGTGTGCTCCAACAAACCGCCAGCAGGGCGAAAAACTCTCTCCTCTCTGCTCAGCAGTGAGCTGGAAAAGCAGCATCAGTAATCACTTCTGCAGGCCCCATAATGACCTAACAGGCATTGGCTTAAGTCTTAACCCCAGAGGATGGTCCCTGCCCACAATCAGGGTGGATCCAAGTTGTCCTAAAAACTATAGGTCATCACTCGTGCCCACCTCTTTACCTAAGAGCATATAGATAAAGAATTCGCACCTTGGGACACATGGAGGAAAAAGTAATGAATGTTTAGTGAGTGTCTGCTAAGGATCAAGTACTTTATAACCATGCCAACCTTAAAAAGCAAGCATTAACATATTCATCTTCCAGATGAGAAAACTGAGGTCCGAGGTGTTAGACAGCTACCACAAAGCCACACAGAGAGGTAAGTGACATGGCTGGAAGTGAAACCTGTACCTTGTGAACTCCAAAATCTGCGAGCTTGCTACCGCCCCAGAAGGAGAACTCTGAAGATGGCATGCAAACCGAGTATTTGGAAGCGCATTTGATTTTTCTCAGACACAGTTCAAGAATTCAAAAAATTAAATGGGGTGGAGCAAGTAGGACACCTACTTTATAGAACTAAATAATGGAATCTGCACATGGGTTACTTACGTCCATGTTACTCCCTTGGAGTTGAATGAACTGGAAGGTAGTCTCCTCCCCCGCTTCTTTCTTGTTCCTCCTCTCAAGCTCAAACTACTGTGCCAAAAAAAAAAAAAAGAGAGAGAGAGAGAGAGAGAGAGAGAGAGAGAGATTCAGCCTGTTCCTGATGCCTAGACCCACATCCCAAAATAGAAACGTCCAGCCGGTGTCCATTTCACAGAGCACACCTTCCAAAAGTTGAGCTCACCCATGTTTGCTGCTGCAGCCTCTTGGTGGTCTCCAGCCGTCTCAAAGCCCAAGTCCCTTTCCTTCTCAATCTGCAGGTATGAAGTTTTCTTCGGATCTTTCAGGTGCTGTACAGAACAAAGAGGCCGGTGCCTTTCAGGAGGAGTTTAGGGGAAGCAACAGCTCTCATCAGCAGACTTGCAGGCTGAGAAGCAGAGAGCAGTGGTAAAAAAGGCCTGTGTTTTCGGACCAAACGGGCTAAGGTTTGAATCCCGGCTGACGCCTGATCACGGTGTGATCTCAGACAAATGTTTACCTTTTGAGCATCTTTGTTTGTCCAATGGATCTAATGATACCGACCAAACAGGGGGACCGTAAGAGACCGGGAAGACAATACATCAAAACACAGGCCCATGGTAGAGTTCAATAAAAGTTAATTGGCTTTCCTGATCGCCCACATTTGTCTCCTACTTGGCTACAGCTTCAAAGAAAGACTCCAAAAAATGTCCAGTTGATAGTTTTCTTTTGGAGGAATAGTTTGATATTTCAGATGTTCTTGGGTCATCCAAGAGTTTAACTTTCAGCAGCTTTGCCTCATATAAACTCCTAGAAATAATTCCCTGATCTATGTCCCATTGAAGCCAAAGAGCGCCTGGACAGAGAGAACCGAATCGTGTTTAAATGGCTTAGTGGAACTCACCCTTCTTCTGCCGACTGCCAGGTTAGCCAAAGTTTGCGCTTTTTTCAAAAAAGGGGAGATGCGGGAAGGAAAAGTGCTGACAGGAAAGAAAAACTGCCCCTGTGAGAGAGTTTTAGGCTTGACAACGATTCACAAAATATAATCATCATGTACACGTTGATCGTGTAATCTTTACAAAACGAATCCAGTCGGATTGCAGGCACTATCACTTGAGCAAATTACTCAATGCCTCTGAACTTCAGTTTCCTCTGTTCTGAAGTGGAGACTAGAGATGATAATAATAACTACCTTTCAAGATGATTAAGGGGATTACACACTAAATCCATGTAGCTATGAGGCCCAGTGCCTAGGAGAGAGCAGGTACTTAATAAATGGCTGTTTGATTGCTTACAAAACACTCTTTCAATACCCACAACAACCCTGTAGGGTAAGAATCACTGATCCCATTTTTTAAGATGAGGAAATGGAGATTCAGGGGGGAAAAAAAAAACATGTTCAAGATCCCATAGCCCTGGTTTGGCTTGCCGCGGGAGGACCTGCTCTCAGATTTATTTGGCTGCAAAGCCTTTTTTTCCTTCTAGCACACACACACACACGTGCACACACACACACGCTACTGCCATATTGGTCCTACAGATGCAGAGAGGGGAAGGAGATTTTAAGCACATTTTGTCTCCATCAGAGCCGCTGCCCCTCCCCTGGCTCATTTGTTCCATCTCTGTAGTCCTGGCTGCGGTCTCCATGCGGCTGCCAGCCGCCCCCTGCCCCACCTCTGCGCCGGCTGAAGCTCCCACACAGCCAAAAGGGGGGCCGAGAAACCGCATCCTCTTCCCTCCCCACCGTGCGCCTTTGAAGTGAGCCTGTCATCTGACCGGTTCCTGCTCGGGCTGCAAATCCCAGACTCCTTTCCTACCTGGAGCCCTGGGCTCCCCTCGCGGTTCGGTGCAGACACTGGAAACGTCTGCCTGGTTTTTCACAGGACTTAGTTTCCACCCAGTCTGAGCTGACGGAGCCCCTACTCTGTGCCAGACGCTAGGCTTGGCTCTGCAAAGAGAGAAATGGTTGGAACATAGGCCTCCACAGAACCCACGGAACGTGAGAAGCCAAGTTGGTTCAGCTCAGTAAGCAACTGCGGAGCACCCACCCTGGGCCTGAACCTGCGCTGGACCCCAGGGAGCACGAAGATAAATAAGATGTCAGGCCCCTGGAAGGGTCCACAGTCAGCGGAGCCTCCTAATTAGCAGACTGATACCTACCACCTGCCCGCTGCTCACCACGGCTCCCGGATGGTGCTCCACACAGTCTCTCCAGTCCTCAGAACGAAATAACATTTTGAGATAGGTGTTTGAAAGGACAGAAAAGGTTCTCTGTGCAAAAGCAATCACGGTGATGAAGATTCGAGAATTCAGGTCTGCTTTTCGTCTCAGGGGTTTTTTGGCAGGGTTGAGGCAGACCCGTTGTTCCCATTATTACCTCACACTTGAACGGTGCGTGCGGATTTTCCAGAGCGTATTCCCTCTGGTATCTCATCTGAGCGTCAGGACCCCTGTGTGAGCGGTACCCAGCTTTCCGTGAGGCTCAGGGGCGGTCACACGTCAGGGGAAAGCGGAGCGGCCGGCACCAAGAGCCGCAGTGGCCCCTCATCCTCACAGCCCCCGCAGGGGCGCTGCCCGGCCTCCCGCTCTGCATTTTCCGTTTGAGGAGACTGAGGCGTGGAGCACGCTTCCCAAGCACAGAACTAGCCGGGAGAAATCCTGGGCCTGAGCCCGAGTCCTGCCACAGCCAGAACCGCTGACCGCCAGTCCGTCCTCACAACAAGCCAGGGTTGCCGTCGCACACCTGGGACGACCTGGCCCGCCCAGCTGCCAGGTGCAAGCGGCTTCAGAGCCGCTCGGCACGAGCTTGTCCCCGCAGCCGTGGGGCCCCGGGACACCCGTGAAGGCTGTCTGGACCTCAGTGCCTCGTTGCTCGAGAGGCGAGGCCAACCCGGGCTGTCCGCTTCGCAGGCTTCTGTGCGGGCCTGCTGACATGCGAATAGACGCAGGGGTGGCTTTGGAGAAGTCACAAGTGTTCAGGACTGTCCTTCACAAAGGTCCCGTGCTGACATGTCACCCCAGAGTCAGACGCCCAGGAGACAAAAAGCAGACAGGCCACGATCCCCTCCAGGAGCCCTGCTCTGGAACCGGGACCTGTCCCTCCAAGGGGCCAAGAGAGGCCCATCGTCCGCGGAGCCCGACCCTGCCCTGGTGATTGATCTGTCTTGCCCCTTCGGCGGGGCTCCGCTTGCAGACATGGGGGGAGGGGCCATCACATAAACAGACCGGTCTGGTCAGCGGGTGACAGCGTCCACGCCAAGAACCCACCTCGTTTTAATGAACGACACCAAACACTTAGGCCATAAACTCTTCAGATTGCTGTGTCTGGCCGTAATTACATGCCTCCCGTTAATAAACCCTGCTTCTGAACGGTTTACTGCGCCCCTTCCTCCAAACACTGCAGGCTGAAACCTGTCTGGGCGAGCCGCGGGCGGGCTTGTGAAGACAAGGCAAACAAAACGGGCAGCTCTCCGGGCACGAAAGGGCCACAGCCGCGGGCACCGCGAGCAGCGCGGGCACCGCGAGCAGCGCGGGCTGTGCTCCCCACCTGGGCTGCCGGGAGGAGGAAGGCTTGTGAGTCTCGCCCCCACGCGCAGTCAATCAGTCTCTGACTCCCGTGCACTCTGACAACCAAACTGAAGTTGAAACCGTCAGCCCCACCTGGAACACGGTGACGGTCAGTCATCGTGTCACTATCAGGCCCATCTCCCACACGCCGTCAGGCCACTGACGGCGGGCCGGTCTGACCACTCGCTCTCCCGTATGAAAACTCCACGGCGCCCTACCACACGCCCCAGGAGAAAGGCCGCGCTGCTCCATGGCGGCCCTTCAGGGTCCTTGCTTTTCATGACTTGAAATACTTCTTTCCAGCCCCTTCTTGCCTGTAAGTTTTTTTAAGAAATCATTTCTTAAATGATTCTAAGACAGTTTTCTAAGACAGTTTTTTAAGACTGATTATCTTATGGGTACTCCTTTGTAGGTAACTGTCTCCTTTCCTCTTGCTGCTTTTAAGATACTCTCCTTATCTTTGATCTTGGGTAACTTAATTATGATGTGTCTTAGTGTATTCCTCCCTGAGTCCAATTTCTTTGGGACTCTCTGAGCGTCTTGGACTTCCTCGAAGTCTATTTCCTTTGCCACATTGGGAAAGTTTTCCTTCATTATGTTTTCAAGTAAGTTTTCAATTTCTTGCTCTTCTTCTCCTTCTAGCATCCCTATAATTCCGATGTTGGAGCACTTAAAGTTGTCCCAGAGGTTCCTAAGCATCTCCTCATTTTTTTGAATTCTTGTTCCTTCATTCTGTTCCAGTCAAATATTTATTTCTTCCTTTTGTTCCAAATCATTGATGTGAGCCCTAGTTTCCTTCCCTTCTCTGTTGGTTTCCTACATACTTTCTTTTATTTCACTTTGTATAGCCTTCATTTCTTTCTTTGTTTTGAGACCAAACTCAATCATTTCTGTGAGCACCTGGATTACCAGTGTTTTGAACTCTGCATCTGACAGGTTGTTTATCTCCTCGTCACTTAGTTCTTTTTTCTGGAGTTTTGATCTGTTCTTTCATTTGGGCCATATTTCTTTGTCTCAGTGCACCTGTTACATAGTAAGGGGCGGGACCTTAGATATTCACCAAGGCAGGGCAACCCTCTTTGCTGCATCTGGCGCTATCTGTGCAGGAGAGTCGGAGAGGGAACAATGGCTCCCTCCGCTCTAGCCCTACTTTCTGTCACTTCCCTTGCTTCCCACAAGCGATTTATGCCCTTTCCGGTGCTGATTTCCAGGTGGGTGGGTTTGTGTACATTCTAGGATTCCATGGGCCTTGGCTAGAGGTTTTGAGTTTTTAGTTTCCTGGTCAGCCAGCCCCTGCCTTGCCCACGTGGTCCGCAGCCTTTCAGAGGTTCCTCTCTGTCTGGCTGCCCACCTCTGCCCCTCCTTCTGGTATAGATGAATGTTTCTTTAACTCCTTGGTTGTCAGAGTTCCATGCAGTTTGATTTTCCAGCAGTTCTGCTTATTTATTGTTTTCAAATTGATTGTTATCCTTCTTTTGTTTGTGCAAGGAAGCGAAGTGATTCTACCTACACCTCCATCTGGGCCGGAATGCTCTGTTTCTTAAACTTTAATGTGGGCGGGAACCAACTGAGAATCTTGTGAAAATGGATTTCAGTTTAGTTGGTCCAGGTGGAGCTCCACATTCCGATGATCCAGCAAGTTGCCAGGTGATCCCAGCCCTGGGACACACACCAAAGCAGCAAAGCTCTGGACTTCAGTGCACGTCCCGTGATTTCTCAACCACACCTACTACCCCTTGCTTCATGCCATTGAGTGCTATTTCCTCTACCTTTCCTAGTTTTCTTTTCCTCCCTTTCTTACCTCCCTGATCCACCAAAGCAATTCTGCCCGCCTATCAGAAGTCAATAATCTGAACCCCTGCACTCAGGAGACTTCCTTAACCACTCCTCAGGTGGATGAAAGCTCTCCTTTCCCCATGCTCCCACAGGACTCTGAAAACACACACTGCATCAGAGCACTGATCACACTATTCTGTCTGTCTGTCTGTCTGCACTTCCCGATCCACAAGAAATACTTCAGGAGCAGGACTTCTTTCATCTCTATGAGCACCACAGCACAAACACAATTCATGACACATAACAGGAGAATAACAGATAGAGTGAATGAATGAGTGAATGAATGAATGCTTAACAACCAGTCCTACCACTGGGTAGAGCAATAAAAAAGTATCGGGGAGCCTTGGCTCCTCGCTACCCTACCCACCAGGGGATCTGTGCCAATTGCTAGGGGGTTTTTTAAAGCAGGTAATAGCAAACTCTGCTTTCTAAACCAAACCAACTGCCTCATCCTAAAAGACATAACTCGGAGAGCTGGTCTCCCTGAACCAGGAGGCCCAGAGAAGATTTCAAAGAGGGAATGCTCACACAGGAGGTAGGTACACAGGGATTTCTCAGAGAGGAAGCCCCCACACGGGGAAATTTCACCAAACATGCATTTCCTCCACATTCATCCACCCCTTGCTATGTGACAAACACTTTTAAGAAGTGAGCACATGAGATGAATCAGATACACTCCTCACCCCAAAACGTTTGACCCGATGCAGAAACAGACAAGCACAGGGCAGAGCGACAGGGGTTGTGATTCAGGTTTGCACGGACCGTGGAGAAGACGCTTTCCGTCTGGACCAAGGAGATGGATACACAACAAGAAGGAGGTGGTATCTGAGCTGCACTGAAGGATGAGTTCACTTTTCCAGGCGAAGCAGGGGAAAGAAGGGGACCCCGGGCAGAGGCACGGAAGCGGGGGGTAGGAAGGGTGCTGCCTGTGAGGGGAACTGCCAGCACTCTGGTGCAGTCGGGCTGAGAGGGGTGGGGTGGGGGTGGCTTTAGGAAGTTGAGCAGAACCAGGTGGGTCATTTCGCAAACATTTACCGAGCACCTACCATGTGCCTGGTACTAAGGTAGGCGCTGTAGAGGCGAGCAACCATAAATAACACAGAAATGGTTTCTGCTCTCCTGGGAGCTTACTGTTTATAGTTTAGTAGGAGTGTTGGGGCAAACAATGTATAATTAGCCAAGCCAGGAGAGAGTGAGGGCTTTCACTTCAGGTAAAGTGTCAGGGAAGGACTCTCTGAGGAGCCGAACATAATCAGAGGAGGAGGAAGGGAAGGGCACAGAGAAGAGAAGCCTGAGCAGGGAGAAAAGATGAGGCAAAACCCCCCGAGGTGGGAAGGAATGTGGCAAATTTACAAAATCAAAAGCGGATGGAGTTAGTGATGGGGAAGGACAGGAACACAATTTGACAAGAAAGGATTGGGGAGGGAAATGGACCATACTTCCGGGACTTGCAGGCACGCTAGGTGTTTGGAAGGCTCGTAGCAGGAAGATGCCATGACCTCATTTGCTTGGAGTATTTTCTTTTCCTCTCTCTCTCTCTCTCCCTCTCTCTCTCTCTTTTTTCCAAAAAGATAACTCTAGTTCCTTCATAGAAAATGGACTGGAAGGAGACGGAAGACAGGTCCTCACTGGAGGCTATGTAATTGCCCTGTGGAGAAAAAGCCAGAACCAATGGGATGGTGACAAGGATACAGTCTTGGGGCTTGTCTCCCTTAGGAAAATTCGAGGCTAGAAGCTCCCAAACAGGAACCCTCTGTGCCGAATGAGAATACTCCGCAAATTCTCTTTCCAGGAGGTGTCACTGAAAAGAGCACCTTTCCTGTCTGCCACATGCCTGCCATTTGCCAGAATTCTGGGCTGGGGGACAGCCATCTGGCTCAAGGCATGAGGAAGCTCTACAGCAGCCACATTCCTGGCCAGCATGTGTACCGGTGCTGGCAGGCACTGAAAAAGGCCAAGGTAACTCGCCTACTCTCCACCTGGCCACTGTTGGGCTGCTGTGTGGCAACCTGCCCAGCCAACCCCCATCGACTAAACTCCTGGAAAAGTGGGATCTGAAGAGCACTGGAGAAATGGGTGTCTGCACATCAGAAAGGCAGGGTGCACCCGGCATGCACACAGCTGTCTTCTTTCTCAGGCCCTCCAGAATGCCTGTCCCATGAGACGTGCGTTGTGGCATGCCGCAGCACTTTAGGAAGGGGAGTTTGGATGGAGGGCTTTCAGGTTTCTCAACAAATTCCAGCCTTGGATCGAACAAACCTGCAAGGACAATTGAACCTAGCCTGCTTTTCAACGGATGGGCAAACTCAGGTGCAGAGAAGAGTGACTTATCTGAAGTCATAAAGCTGCGGTTTGCTGCGGTTGTTGTTAAGCAAATGTGTGGCTGTGGTGTAATGTCCTGATTTTCACTTCTGGGCCCCTTCTCCGTGGATCCACGCGCGCGCACTTCCGTCAATAACTTATCGAGGACTTACCGCAGGCTGGGCCCTAATTCCCCATTCCATACTAGGAACGAATTTTTAAAGCACATGCAGCCTTATACGACGGAACGCTTCTCCTGTTCCGAACCTCGAACGTAGCCGTGACCTCCAGGATGTTTTGAACTCCCGAGAGCAAGTGCAGTGGGTCCTCTTTGTCTCTGCACACCTAGTCACGGAACCGGGCAGATGGCACCGTCTATCAGTGAACGAAGGGATGCAACCTGTGGCTGGTGGAGGGTTACTCACAACTGAAACGGGGCCCCGTGGTGTCTGGCACGGATGGTTCCAAGCAGCCCCGTTTTCATGGTGGGTCGCCGTGGGCAGTAAGTGGGTGGCAACGATTTTTTTTCGCTTGCTGGTCAATCGCCTTTTCAGATGGTCTTTATTAAGTCATCAATCTTTCAACGCTGACAGTCACCGTGACCCGCTGTAGCTCGGGAAAGGAATCTTTCTTAATTACCAACTCTTTCTTGCTCCCCTGAGAGCCCTGAGCACTACACCAGGTGGAGCTGATGGATGTGTCATCTGGTTCTACCAGTGTGTGCGGTGTCACTGCTCGTACCTGAGGGCACAGCCTGCTATCCCAGCCTCGTTAGAGGGGAGGCCCTGGCAAGCCACCCATGTATTATAACTCCAGGAAAAGTCCTCTTTGCTGGGCTTGTGGGGTAGTGCTAAGGGGTAAGACCCATGCAGCTTGGATTCCCATCTCTGCTACTCACTGGGAAGCAAACTGCTTAACTCCCCAAGCTCTGACTTCCTCCTCTGCAATGGGTCCCCCTTACTGTGCCGCTTCAAAATGCTGGACAGCTTAGTCCTCGGGGACCTTTTATTTTCTCTCTATGCTCAGTTCCTTAATGGTCTTACTCATGGTTTTTAAATACTGTGCGTATGCCAAAGATTCTTCAATGTTTCTCTGCCCAAGACCTCTCCCCAAAACCCTAGACCCAAATACTTAAGCCCACACCTAACATCTCAACTAGACCGTGTAATGAACATCTCAAATTAATTTGCCCCAAACCAAACTCTTGATTCCTGCTCTGCCCTGACTTCCCCATAGCAAATGGCAACACCATTGCTCTCATTACCTGGGTACAAGACTTTCAAGTCCTTTTGTACTTGCACACCCCACTTCCCGTCCATCAGCAGAGCCTGCCTGCTCCACCTTCTCCGGTTCCACCTCTTCGCACCACCCACCCCGTGGCCCCCAAGACCCAGGCTTCCATCACCCCCTGCTTGGATTACTGCTGAGGTCGCCTCCCAGCTGGAATTCCAGCTTCCACCCTTGCCCCTTTACAGACGATTCTCATTCAGCAGCCACGGTGATACTTTATAAAATCAGATCACATATCAGTTCTCTGCTCAAGTCCTTCCATGGTTTCCCGTTTCGCTCAGTAGAAGCTAGCCCTTCGAACGTCCTACAGGACTCCAAACAGTCAGCGCTTCTCTCCCCTCTTCTCCCACCACGCTCTCTCTCCCTCGGGCCAGCCCAAGCAACCCTGCACACCCCTCCTCACCGTGCCCGCCACACGCACTCTCCCAGCTCTGAGCTCTCACAGCCACTGTGCCCCTGCCTGCAATGTGTTTCCAATGGTTATCCACCCAGCTCACTCTCACTTTTCTCAGAAAAGAATGAGGCTGCTCGTTCATAAAGTGGGCCTGTGAAGAAATGTGCCCTTGAAACTGTAATTCTTTAATCACAGAAATAATGAGCTCAGCCCAATATGGATGTTTTCATCACATCTTTGGAGAAAATCAAGTAGAGTTGCACCAAAGTGATCACATGCCTAGCACGCACAAAAGATGTATCTCATCTGCCTACTTCCAAATCAAGCCAAGCTGTCCTCTGTCAATTGAAAGGACATGGCAGCAAATAGGGTCTGGTTTAAAAAACAAACAGCAGAAATAACCGCAGCCAACTCCATCGCTTGGTCAGAGTCAGACATAATTCCCCTAGGACGTGAAAGTTGCGACCCCAAGGCCTAAGGCCTCTTAAGAGAGTGTGACTAAGGGAATGCAAACAAAGGCTAGATCAAAGGCACTTCGGTGAGAAGAGAGAATGAAAGAGGAGGGACAGGTAGGAGCTAGAGACACCTTGTTGGGAGGATAAAGCTCCAAGTAGGTGCCATTACACAGAGGGGGTGTGTGTGCGTGGTACACATGTTTCATATTTAAAAGAGACAGCTCCTGTAAGCATAGTTAATAAAATGATAAAGAGCTTATCTGAACGGTGGGAATATGGGTGATTTGTCTTTTTGATCTTTATTTCCTTTTTCCCCCACAATGAGCGTAGTTTGCTCGTCTAATGAGAAGGACGGAGAAGACAGCCAGCAGGCAGCAGTCTCTCCTTCTCCCTGACAGCATCCCCACGGGGGCACACGTTTCACCAGGGACCCTGCCCTCGCCCCGCGTCAGCGAGGTCGGGGCCCTGCCCTTCTCCCCGTTCGCTGGGCTCCGAAGCTCCTTCCCTCAGATACGTCACTCATCCCGGCCTGCAAACTTTTGCTTTGAAGAAATTGCCTCCACACACACATGATATCATTAAAGAGGAACTACAAGTATCAATTCTACACGAAGAACAATCATCAACCGCAATGATAATTAAAGACACAAATTTTAATTAATGTGGTTGACCATATTTTTTCCAATAAAGCTACCAATAATGATGATAATACCTAATGCTGGCAAGTGTGTGGTGAAAGTGATAGCCTTCCACATTGTCAAGGGCACTGTGAATATGTCCAACTCTGTGGGAAAAGCAAATTGGCAATGGGAGTCAAGATCCATGAAAACGGCCACTTTATCTCATTCAGTAATTCAGCATCAGGAAATGTATCTTTAGAACATGGTAAGAGGTGTTGTCAAAGATTTATGTCCCAAAATGTTCATGTGAGCAGAAAAAAATAGCTTGGTACAGCCATTCGATAAAATATTAAACCACCATGAAAATTATTGTTATAACGACAAAGGGCGATACACTCAGGATATCCATAAATGCACGTTACTACACCACCTACAAGCCGTGGGTAAAATGGTCTGAAATATTCCGAAAGGAAACACAACACGCTCACTCACGCTGGATATGAAAGAGCGGCAGAAAATAAATACCTTTGTGGAATTTCCTATAACATGGGCACACTTTTTAAAGAATTTTTTAAAATCCATTCTAAAAGTGCGTAGGGGTAGAGACATGCCTTCTTTGCACCTTAACCTCTCAGTGCCTCAGTTTCCCCACCTCCTAAGGATGTTGAGAATGATTTTCATCGGAGATGCTTTATGAATGTAGGACAAGTTAATATACTTGATACATTAAATGTGCTAAGTCTTTAAAGTTCTTAGAACAGTACCTGGTGCATAGCAAGTAGTCAAGGAACGTCAATTATTGTTGTTCTCTGATCATTTGTTCCTACCTTTCCTCTCCAGTAATTCCCACATTGCTCTAGGGAATTCCTCTTCTCGTTTCAGTCCTTTAAGCAACTCCCCACCCCATCTGCCTCCGGACTTTTATTTCTTACCTGTCCTGACCACAATGTCCTAAAAACAAAAGAACAGACAAAAGCAAACAAAAGGACAATTTGCTCACTTCTCACAAACCTCCAACATCCTCTGGCTTAGAGACACTGTTCAAACTCTTTAAGATTATCATTTATGCTTCATGATCAACCTTTAGCTGCCTTGTAGACCTAGCATTACAAACCCACAAAGCAGCCCGCTCCACTGTTGAAAGATGACACTAATTCACCCTGCACACCGAGAGCCACCTGGGAAGGGGCCCGGTGCCGTGGGCCTGCGTAGCTGCACTTGATGCTTGCGGCCCCAGCAGCGGTTAGTATCACGGGAGAGCGAACGAGCTGAAGTAAGCGACTAGCCCAGAGTCTCGCGCTAGCAAATTCATAGAATGAGGACTTGAACCCTACTACCCCACGGCCACCCCAGGGCTGTTCCTTCCCATCTTCCTCCCCACCTGCCTGCCTCATGAATACATCTTCAAGTTCAGGCCTTCAAATTGCCAGTCTGCAAACATACCGGGCTTTTTATCAGTATTCACTTAGGTTATCGCCTTCTTCCCGCATGGTCTATACACACAACACATGCCCCATCTGATCCTTCATCTCTCTCGTGACTACTACTCTCTTCCTTCTAAGGCAATTTAAATTCTTCCTCTTGAACAAAGTCTTTCCTTGCCCTGCCGTATTCACTGAATTTCATGTATTTTAATAAACTGTTTACCGACTTCCGGCCAAGATGGAGGCATAGGCGGACGCACCGTGCCTCTTCTCACAACCAAAATTAAGGACAACAAAGATTTAGAAACAAGAAAACAACCAGAACTCAGAAAATCCAACCGTATGGAAGTCCAACAACGATTCATCCAGACCGGTAAGAGGGACGGAGTCACGGCAGGAAAAAGCAGAGGTACAGACCGGCACGCAGGCAGCAGCGGCTGGCAGCCCCCAGGGGCACAGGCGGTGACTAGCAGACCCCGGGCCCGGGGCGGCGACTGTGCAGACCCAGTGAGGCCGCGCAAGGCGGCTGGCTGACCGGGTGGTCCCACATTCACGTGCGGATAATCCAGGCGAAGGGGAAGCGGTGGAAGGGACTGGAACCGAGAGTGAGTAAAGCAACCGCCATTATCTCCTCTCGGACCCCGCCCCCACATACAGCGTCACTACCCAGCGACTGGGCTGTCCCGCCCTGGGGAACACCTGAGGCTCCGCCCCTCACTACGTAACAGCCGCGACTAGACAAAACAAACAAACAAAAAAACCCCAGAAATGAAAATGGCTCAAACCGGAGAACAAATCAAAGCCCCAGAGCCAATTTATCTAAGCGATGAAGAGATTGCCAACCTATCAGATGCACAATTCAAAACCCTGGTAATCAGGATGCTTACAGAATTGGTTGATTTTGCTCACAAATTAGATGAAAAAATGAAGTCTTCAATAAGTGAAATGAAGAAAGATGCATGGGGAACCAACAGAGATGGGAGGAAAACTGGGACTCAAATCAATGGAGTGGACCAGAAGGAAGAAAGAAACAACCAAACAAAAAACGAGGAAGAAACAAGAATTCAAAAAAATGAGGAGAGGCTTAGGAACCTCCAGGTCATCTTTAAACGTCCCAACATCCGAATTATAGGCATACCAGAAGGGGAAGAAGAGGAGCAACAAGTAGAAACCTTATTTGAACAAATAATAAAGGAGAACTTCCCCAATCTGGCAAAGGAAATAGACTTCCAGGAAGTCCAGGAAGCTCAGAGAGTCCCAAAGAAGGTGGACCCAAGGAGGAACACACCAAGGCACATCATAATAACATAGCCAAGATTAAAATGAAGGAGAGAATTCTAGAAGCAGCAAGGGAGAAAGGGATAGTCACCTACAAAGGAGTTCCCATCAGACTGTGAGGTGATTTCTCAAAAGAGACCTTACAGGCAAGAAGAGGCTGGAAAGAGGTATTCCAAGTCATGAAAATCAAAGGCCTACATCCAAGATTGCTCTATCCAGCAAAGCTGTCACTTAGAATGGAAGGGAAGATAAAGTGCTTCTCAGATAAGGTCAAGTTAAAGGAGTTCATCATCACCAAGCCCTTATTATATAAAATGTTAAAGGGACTTATCTAAGAAAAAGAAGATAAAAATATGAACAGTAAAAAGACAGCAAACTCACAGGTATTAACAACCAGACCTAAAACAAAAGCCAACTAAGCAAACCACTACAACAGGAGCAGAAACACAGAAATGGAGATCACATGGAGGGTTAACAACAGGGGAGTGGGAAGAGGAGAGAGGGGGACAAGGTACATAGAACAAGTAGCATAGATGGTAGGTAGAAAATAGACAGGGGGAGGGCAAGAATAGCGTGGGAAATGTAGAAGCTAAAGAACTTATGACACATGGGCATGAACTAAAGGGGGGAATGTGGGTGGGAGGGAGTGTGCAGGGTGGAGGGGAGTGAAGCGGGGAAAATGGGACAACTGTAATAGCATAATCAATAAAATATAATTAAAAAAAGGTGGGAGGTAAGGATGGATGAGGTCAAGGGAATGGTGGGGGGAAATAGAGACAACTGTACTTGAACAACAATAAAAAATAAAAACATATATAAAAAAATAAACTGTTTACCTGCAGTAAGGTAAAGTGGGCCTAGGCATGGTCCCACCTGCAGTGTACTTGCACAGCTAAAACTCTGAGGCGCCAACTACAAAAAGGAGAGATCAGGGAGTGCGGGAGGAGAAGAGAAGGGGGTCAGAGTTGCCTGGGATGAGGAATCATTTTATGGCAGGGACAGTAGGACCAAGTCCTAACAAAATCTGTTACCCCAGATTAGTTACTTTTCTCTGGGCCTTCATCTCTTTCAATATAAAATGGTATTAATGAGCTGCATGTCTTCTAAGTATCCCCATCCTCACCCCAAACTTAGCAGAGTATCCAGCACATAGTAGGGATTCAATAAATATCTGTTGTGTTGACCCCAGGAAGGAATACATCTCTCAAGAAGGACTTATTGTGGTTAATTGGGCCCTAATTCATAATCAGAGCCCAGCAGCCATTGTTTACAGGAGCCTCTCAGACAGGCTGCGTTTCAGGGAAAAGCCACAGACCGGCTACCGAGCCTCCTGCGCTGCATCCCTGCCTTCTGATCCAACCCTTTCAAAGGAGTCCCTGGAATCATCCTGCGACCTGCCCCAGCCAGTCGGACCTGGACCTGCACGGCTTTATCCCCCACTTGTATCTTTACTGACCAATCAGAGCGACTCCGTAATGATCAGGCAGTATGTGACATTCTGAACAGTCAGGACAGCGCTCCGTGGACTGGTCAAACTGCAAATTTGGATTCCACATTTGCATAAAAATGGGCCAAACAGGGACCACCATGGCAAGTACTTTATATTCAAGGGGGGGCCCAAAATGAAATTTATTTAAATATAAAAAGATTGGGTATTTATTCTTACATGTTTAAACTTCAGTCACTTTCAAAGCACTCTCCATTTGATGCAATACACCTATTGAGACATTTTCAACTGCTTACAACAGTTTTGGGGACTTCCGGCCAAGATGGAGGCATAGGCAAATATACTTTGCCTCCTTACACAATCAAAAGAAGGACAACAACAAATTTAAAAACAAAAAATAACCCGAATTGCCAGAAAATTGAACTGTATGGAAGTCTAACAACCAAGGAGTTAAAGAAGAAACATTCACCCAGACCTGTAGGAGGGGCAGAGACAGGCAGCCAGAGTGGAGAGGACTTGCAGCAATGCAGGGGCTGGAGGACCAGGGCAGGCAAGGTGGTGGCTGGCAGAGTGTGTGGCCCCACATTTGTCTGCAGACAAACCAGGAAGAATAACTGAGGAGCGAGACAGACCACAAAACCCAGGATTCCAGCGCAGGGAAATAAAGCCTCTGACTGAAACCTCTGATTGAAAAAAACTGTGGGGTTGCTGTGGCAGGACAAACTCCCAGCCTCACAGGAGAGTTCGTTGGAGAGACCCCCAGGGTCCTAGAACATACATAAAACCACCCACCAGGGAATCAGCACCAGAAGGCCCCAATTCCCTTGTGGGTAGTGGGGGAAGTGACTGAAAGCTGGCCAAGAGCTAAGTAAGCAGCACTGTTCTTTCTTGGACCCCTCCCCCACAGACAGCACCACAACACAGCAACGTGGGTTGCGCACCCTGGTGAATACCTGAGGCTCCACCCCTTACTACATAACAGGTGTGCCAAGCCAAAAAAAAAAAAATATTGCCCAAATGAAAGAACAGATCAAAGCTCCAGAAAAAAATACAAGTAAGGGATGAAGCGATAGCCCACCTATCAGATACAGAGTTCAAAACACTGATAATCAGGATGCTCATAGAAATGGTTGAGTATGGTTGTAAAATAGAGGAAGAAGTAAAGGCTATGCAAAGTGAAATTTTAAAAATGTACAGGGAACTGACAGTGAAGGAAAGGAAATTGGGTCTCACATCAATGGTTTGGAGCAGAAGAAAGAAATAAACATTCAATCAGAACAGAATGAAGAAACAGGAATTCAAAAAATTGAGGAGAGGCTTGGGAATCTCTGGAACAACTTTAAACATTCCAACATGCGAATCATAGGGATGCCAGAAGGAGAAGAGGAAGAGCAAGAAATTGAAAATTTACTTGAACAAATAATGAAGGACAACTTCCCCACTAAGGCAAAGGAAATAGACTTCCAGGAAGTCCAGGAAGCTCAGAGGGTCCCAAAGAAGGTGGACCCAAAGAAGAACACACCAAGGCACATCATCATTGAGTTACCCAAGATTAAAGATAAAGAGAGAATCTTAAAAGACAGTTACCTACAAAGGAGGTCCCATAAGGCTATCAGCTGATTTGTCAAAAGAAACCTTTCAGGCAAGAAGGGACTGGAAAGAAGTATTCCAAGTCATGAAAGGCAAGGACCTACATACAAGATTACTATCCAGCAAAGCTGTCATTTAGAATGGAAGGGCAGATAAAGTGTTTCCCAGATAAGGACAAGTTAAAGGAGTTCATCTTCACCAGGCCCTTATTATATGAAATGTTAAAGGGACTTATCTAAGAAAAAGAAGATCAAAACTATGAATAAAATGATGACAAATTCATGACTATCAACAACTGAACCTGAAGAACAAAAACTAAGCAAACAATAGAACAGGAACAGATTCACAGAAATAGAGATCACATGGAGGATTATCAATGGGGAGGAGGGAGGATGGGGGAGAATAGGGGACCAGGTACAGGGAATAAGAAGCATAAATGGTAGGTAGAAAATAGACGGGGGGAGGTTGAGAATAGTATGGGAAATGGAGAAGTCAAAGAACTTATATGTGCGACCCATGGACATGAACTAAGTTGGCAGAATGATAGTGGGGTGGGGGGTTACAGGGGTAAGGGGAATAAAGAGGAGAAAAAATGGGACAACTGTGATAGTACAATCAATAAAATATATTAAAATTCAAAAAAAGAAAAGAAATTTTGAAGAAAAAACAGTTTTTGAACTCACCAATTTTGATGCCTTTCAGTGGTTGTGTTGTTTTTTGTTTTACCTCTTATACGTTGGCAAAACTCCCTTTGAGGAATTTTTTCATCTGGGGAAACAAATAAATGTTGCTAGAGGCCGGATCAGATGAACAGGGAGGGTGGGGCATGGGGTCATGCTGTTTTTGCTCAAAAACTGCTGAACACTCAGCGCAGAGTGGGCAGGTGCGCTCGTAAGTCACTCATCATCAAAATAGGCAAATGCGCTTAAAGAGTCTTCAAAAAAAAAAATTCACCAAAGCCAAATGCAGCCTCTCACAACAACACCATCTGGTGCACTGGTAAAGATAGGTTTCTAGAATACTCACCCAGCTGGGGAAGCCTGTATTATAAGGGGCCCATCATTCTGGGGGTCTTTGGGTCTCCCCTCATAAGCAAGTCCCCCATTTATTTTGGGGGAGCACAGTGCCAGTTTCCACTGGAGGCTGCATTTCCCCAGGTTGCAAACTGTTTACCTGAATAGAGTCTCTTTCTACCGCACCCCAGATGGGGACTCCTGTTGGCATTGAATTGGTGGCAGCAACGTTTTGTTGACAGCTGAATGAGTAAAGATGCACATTAAGGTAAAGTCCAGATTTGTAGAGGGGAGAGGAAGAGCGTTCTTCCAGAAAGGAAAAGACCAGGTTTAATTTCTCAAGAAATGATTCCTGGTAGAGGGGTAAATAATCACCCTTCTTTCCTTTCTCACAATATCCAGGCCAGGTTTTCTCTGAGACCTGACCTTTCTTACACTGGGAGTGTTTAATTATTTCTCTGTGAGTTGGTACCCCAGCTGGATAGAGTTAATAAAGCAACCAGGCCTTTATCTTAACAGGAGTCTTAGGATCAAATTCTCCCCTCATTAAAGGCCCAGAAATCTCCCTGACAGCAGTGGGAGTTCTGCAGCCGGCCTGAAAGTGGAATTGAGTTTCTTAGTGAATTCTTGCACAGGCACAAGAGATGGGACCATTTAGCTGAGAGGAAGGAAAGATAGAAGGATAAAGGACAGGAGGGAGGAGGGAGGGAGGGAGGGAGGGAAGGAAGGAAGGAAGGCAGGCAGGCAAGCCTTTGTTAAAACCCAGCACACAGAGGCAGGAAGGAATTCCGGAGATGGGTATGATGAGGACGTGGGAATAAGGAATAGCCAGGGCTGGACCCTCAAATATACCAGCTTCCAAGATCCTCTGAACCACCCTAGAGAGCAAGTATTATCATCACCTGAAAGAGAACTGAGAGGGAAACCTGAGCTCCCCAGCTAGCACCACAAATGTCGAAGCGCCCATGCCTGCATTCTTTCCATCAACTACATAGATTTCCCCAAATAAACGTGCAAAGTGTGGCAGTAACTAGGGACTACTTTATGTTCCTTATTTCTAACTTCACGACAACCATACAAGATGGATTTGGAACCACAAAATTCTTTCCTCTTAAAATGATGCCACTTGTGGTTATATATTTATAAATAAGTGACTACTGATATGTAAGGAGAGATTTCAACATGTACATAAACGTAAGTTGTCTATTTTTCTGCACAATTTTTAGTGTATACTCATGCATGTATACCTGTGCAGCCCAGCTCAAACACGCGTTGGCTCCTGCCTGTCCATGACACCTGATGCCTTTAACACTTTATTTCCTCTCCCATCGTGAGGTAGGAATGACAGCAAAGCGTATCTCACAGTGTGGCTGTGAGGAGACCACACAAGCCAGTCAAAAAGACAAACGCTGCAGGATTTCCCTTCTCGGAGGTGCCCAGAGCAGTCCAGTTCACAGAGGCTGAAGGGGGAATGGTGGCCGCCAGGGGTTGGAGGACGGGGAGACCGGAAGGTGTTTAATGGGTGCAGAGAGTTTCAGCTTCGCACGGTGAAAAAGCTCTGGCGACCGGTTGCACGGCAGGTGAAGATGTTTAACACTGCTGAACTTGCACGTAGAAATCATGGAGGTGGCAAGTTTTATGTTTTGTGTTTTTTTACCACAATTTAAAAACAAAAGCAAATAGGAGAATACACAGGAAAGGGCCCTGCCTGGTGTCACACACATCACCTGTTACTTTCATCAGACACGGACAAACGCACACACCCACGGCACATGCAGTGACGGGAGCCCCGTTTTAGAAAGCTTGTTTACCAATAAGTTAACAATTCCACACTGTTACCTCATTGGATATATACCGGTTACATGCTCATCGATAGGGAGAAGGAAGAAGAGGACACAGGCGGTGGGGGGGGGGCAAGTTGGAGAAACACTAGGTAATTGCTCAATATTCAAGGCTTATTATGTTTGGGGTTTTTTTTCTTTTCAAAATATACCAGTGCACCTGTGGATATGCCGGCGTTTGTACACAGCTATCTCATTCATCATCTGCTGAATGCCAAGTATTTTAAATACTTTATCTCACTGAATATCCCAAGTTACCCATCACCGTGTAAGATAGTAATTATTTCCATTATGCAGATGAGACAACTCAGGCTCAAAAAGTCAAGGAGTTTTCCCAAGGTCAGATGACCAATTGATGTAGCTTTACTTTGAACTCAGATTTCTCCAAGTCATCTATGTCCTCTCTGCTATGACAAGCCCACCCCTTTCCTGCAAGCCCAACCCAGGACAGTGCCGGATAATTTATGGGTGGCTATCGAGTGAATATACTCCCTTGGAGCTGGAGGAAGATACCGCATCCTGGAGTACGATTCAGTGAGTCATGGGGCAGACCAGGTGACCCACTGGGTAACTCTGCATGGTAGTTCTTGCTTGTGGGGCCCCCAGAGGCCCAGCGGAATTGCCCATTGTGGGGGGGGGGTAGGAGAACACCAAGGCTGATGGGGTCCCAGGCACAAGTCAAATTAGAAAGGACTAGAATTCAGGGTTGAGAGGGAGCCCCAGTGCTGGCAGAATAAACAAAGTTGATCACCAGGGTCAAAGGGCAAGGCAGGGCCAGAAAGTAAAGCGGAAGCAGTGGACGTGAAAGTAGTATAAAGTGGCACAGAAGTGGCATAAAAACGCAGAATGGGCTACGCCATGTGGCTCAGAAGCCAGCCATGAGAAGGAAACGGTGAGTTTCCTCTTCAGGCAGCTCTTGGGACGTGGCTGTGCTTAGAGAGACTGCAGGGGAGACAGTTATCCCATCTCTGAAATGTGCATTTAATTGTTAAATGAGATACATACACTGGCCTGTGAACCAGAGCTTAAATACGATTGCCTGACTACAAGCTCTAGAGAGAAGGACAAAGCAAGCCAGCGGTATTTTTTTACCTGGGATTCTTCAGTGCCTGGTCAGCCTTACAACAGAAATAAGGTTGTCTTCCCTTCCACCTTTCCTGGGCTCTACTGTTGGAAAAAGAGCCTTATGTGTTTTTGAAAAATTGTGCAAAGATAAGGGAGCTTTGCTCTGGTCAGAGGACACATCGGCCACAAGAGGCTGGAAGAGGGAGGACTAACCGCCTGCAGCCAGTTTGAAAAGTGGGCTGCTTGGAAAGGGTCTCACTTTCTCAGGCCCACCTCGGGCTCCTGCAGTTCTAAGAGGATGGGGCTGGACACCGCAGTGGTCACCTGCCTGCCGAGCGCCTCACTCGAAACCCACGTGCTAGCCCTGGCCAGCGTGGCTCAGTTCCTTGGAGCATCACCCCTGGCAACGGGGAAACTACTTTTCAGTCATTTTAAGTTTTATAAAATAAGATCTGAGTAAATTTTCCACTTGTCACGAATTTGGAAAGCACTCATCTGTGATGACCGTCAGCACTGAGCAATGCTTGTAGGGTAAGAGTCCTGCCTCTGAGTGGAGCAGGTGCGTCGTTGGCTTCCCAGAACGCTCCTGCCCCATGGCGTGGCTCGCAGAAGGAGAGGCATCCAGGCTGGGGGAGGCTAGGGCAGGAGGCTTGAGAGGAATTTCTCACCAACCCTGGCTAGACCCTTTGTCTAAGACTGAGAACTTGGTGATGAGTTGGGTGGGAGAACTTCCAGGATGTTCCCTGAAGAACGTGTTATTAATATGCTAATGGTGGTGGAGGTGGTGGCGGCCGCCCAGAATTCTCCCCAACACACCCAGCCAGGGCGGAGAGCAAGGGAAGGGAGTGTCCTCAGCTAAGTATTTGTCCTGCATACTTGCACGCGGCCACAAAGCATCCACGCTGATGATGAAACCTCACCTCCTGCCCACGTTCCCGGGGTCTTCCATGCCATGTCTTTTGCATGTATTCAGGGGTCTCGGGAAAGGGCTAACAGCTGACAAGGATAAACACTGGGCCGGCAGTCAAAGGACATGGGTTGGATGCCAAACGCGCCTCTTCCCAGCTTTATGAATTCAGTCACACTTCACAGTCCTTCTGAGTACCAGTTTCCTCACCTGTAACACTGGGACATGAATCCAGTCCAACTAGCACTTCTGGCTTCCTTAAGGCACGCTACATAAATACGTGACTCTGCTAACTATTTGGTTTAATAAAGAAGAAAGGGGACCACAGAGGCGCTGAAGTCAACACAGATAAATTGTCTCTTTCCCCTGAGAGGCCCAGGTAAGACAGTAGCATGCTACATGGTAACAATCAGCAGCAATACCTGTTTCACAAAAGGACTTCCGTCAGGATGCCTGTACATAAGAAACCTCCTTGAAGCTCTGAGAGGAATTTGATTTGCATGCATTCCGTTTGCCAACAAGTATTTAGGAGCCTACTCACCCCAGATGCATAAAGTTAATCTGCCTTGACTTCCGGCCAAGATGGAGGCGTAGGTGAACACACTGTGCCTTTCACAACCAAAATTAAGGACAACAAAGATTTAGAAACAAGAAAACAATCAGAACTCAGAAAATCAAACTGTTTGGAAGTCCAACAACGATTCATCCAGACTGGTAAGAGGGGCAGAGTTGCGGCAGGAAAAAGTGGAGGTTGGCAGACCTGGGCATGCAGGCAGCAGCGGCTAGCGGACCCCAGGCATGGGGTGGCAACTGTGCAGACCCAGTGAGGCCGCACAAGGCAGCTGGCTGACCAGACAGTCCCACATTTGCACACAGATAATCCAGGTGAAGGGGAAGCAGCGGAAGGGACTGGAATCTGAGAGAGAGCTGAGCAAGCACCATTGTTCCCTCTCTGACCCCACCCCCACGTACAGCGTCACTACCCAGCGACTGGGCTGCCCCGCCCTGGGGAACGCCTAAGGCTCCGCCCCTCATACATAATAGCCATGACCAGACCAAAAACAAAAACAAACAAAAAAATGGCTCAAACAGGAGAACAGATCAAAGCCCCAGAGCCAATTCATCTAAGCGACCAAGAGATTGCCAACCTATCAGAGGCACAGTTCAAAGTTCTGGTGATCAGGATGCTCACATTGGTTGATTTTGCTCACAAATTAGATGAACAAATGAAGGCTACAATAAGTGAAATGAAGAAAAATGCACAAGGAACCAATAGTGATGGGAGGAAAACTGGGACTCAATTCAATGGAGTGGACCACAAGGGAGAAAGAAACTACCAAACAGAAAACAAGGAAGAAACAAGAATTCAAAAAAATGAGGAGAGGCTGAGGAACCTCCAGGACATCTTTAAATGTCCCAACATCTGAATTATAGGGGTACCAGAAGGAGAAGAGGAAGAACAACAAGTGGAAAAGTTATTTGAACAAATAATAAAGGAGAACTTCCACAATCTGGCAAAGGAAATAGACTTCCAGGAAGTCCAGGAAGCTCAGAGAGTCCCAAAGAAGGTAGACCCAAGGAGGAACACACCAAGGCACATCATAATTACATTAGCTAAGATTAAAATGAAGGAGAGAATTCTAGAAGCAGCAAGGGATAAGGGGACAGTCACCTACAAAGGAGTTCCCATCAGACTGTCAGCTGATTTCTCAAAAAAGACCTTGCAAGGAAGAAGGAGCTGGAAAGAAGTATTCCAAGTCATGAAAGTCAAGGACCTATATCCAAGATTGCTCTATCCAGCAAAGCTGTCATTTAGAATGGAAGGGAAGATAAAGTGCTTCTCAGATAAGGTCAAGTTAAAGGAGTTCATCATCACCAAGCCCTTATTATATAAAATGTTAAAGGGACTTATCTAAGAAAAAGAAGATAAAAAATATGAACAGT
>PVKU01011139.1:0-45902 GCA_004027475.1 Anoura caudifer | reverse complement strand
ACGGCGGCTCCCAAACCCCTGCAACACCTCAAGAGGCCAAGGAGAGTGTGGGGGTCAGAGGACATGGGCCCCTGTCCCAGGATCCAGGATCCGAAAGGAAATGGGGGCTTACGCTGTTTACTGAGCTGACAGCCGGGTTTCAGCGGAACGGCCACTGTGAGCTGCCGGGGCCTGTCTGCTGCAGAAGGAAAGAAGGGTGAGACGGGGGAGGAGACAAGGACTGTGCCAGACACGGACGGGCCACCGGCGTTCCCGGCTCGGCTTCTAGAGCTCGGCCGACTCGGCTTCAGGTCCTGCCCTGCCTCTTCCCTGCTGTCGCTTCCCTGGGGAAGGGGGTCAAATACTGCCTCCTGCCACCCAGCGAACTCTGGGCGCTGCACCGGCCCATGGTCAGTGCTTGGCAAATGCCGGCTCCTGAGGGGCGTCTGTGCTGCAGAACTAGACAAGAGGAGCTGGCGGGGTGTTCCGTTCATTCTGTCATCATCATCATCATCATCATCATTATTGTCTTCATCAATAGTTCCTGTTATTATTACTATAGTTTGCTGAGCACTTACTATGTGCTGGCTGAGCCCTTGGCCTATAATCTCGTAGCTCTACACAGCAGCCCCACGGTTACACCCACTGGCCAGAAAAGGCCATCGGGGCACAGGGAGGGGACAGGATGCAGCTCCGAGGGGCAGAGCCTGCACTCACACCCAGGCCCAGGTCCGGCTGGCCCGCTGCTGGTGCCGCCTCCCACCCGCCCCTCAGGATGGTGGGTTACCATTGAGGGCCAGAGCCAGCTCTGTGGAGCCTGGCTCTCCAGTCCCAGGCCCGCCCAACCGCCACGTGGCACAGCCGGCGAGGTCCACTTGGGACTCTTTCTTCATCCGGTAGAGAATTTGGTTGAGTTTCCTCTTGGGCACTTGGCATTCCCTCACCAGCTGCGCAGTCTTCACTGGGGATGCAGCAGCCCTCAGCACCTGGAGGATCTTCTGCTCAAGCTCTGGGAGAGGAGACAGGGGTGCGGGGGCGGGAACTGAGTGGGGCATGCGGGAGCCTGGGCTGCAGGCTGAGAGCCGGGGGGCAGGGGAGGCTCCAAGCGAGGGGCCTGGGGCGGAGACCCATGCAGACACCTGCCAACACCTGCTCAGTGCGGGGCATGTGGGCTGGTCAGAAATGACCTTGGCTGGACGGCCTGGTGGCCTGAGGAGGCACCCAGGCCTTTAGTGTGTCCTCTGCCCACTGTGAGTGGCTGGAAGGCAGGTGGACGCTTGGCTGGCAGGTGTCCTCAAAGCAGAGGGGACTGGAGGGGCAGGGTGGGGAGCAGGAGGGGCAGTGGGGCAGAGTTCCCCCCCATCCCCGTCCCAGGAGGCACGTTACTCCATCCCCCACCTGGGACTCAGCATCCCCATCAGTGCGTGCTGCCCTCGCCCGGGCCGGACGCCTAACAGGCATCCAGAAACACCTCCCTCCCGGTGCCCATGCACGGTGCCCCGGAAATGCTGCTCCTGGTGCTCTTGAGGCCTCTCTCCTCCACTTCCACCTCCCCCGGGCAGCGTTCCACACACCCCGAGAGCTGCTCTGCAGGCGCTGCGAGGATGGCGTGGTGCAGACATGGCGCCCCTGCCCCCCACCCCCACCCCAGGGAGCCGCTGAGGGCCGCTGTAGGCGGCAGCGCAGCCTGTCACCACGAAATGTTGGCCCCCAAGAACCCCAAGGGAAATGCTAAGCAGGGCCCGTCTTGGGGAAGTCTTGGGGAAGTCTGGTCCCCTTCTGGGAGGTGGCAGTGCTAGTGGGGGAAGGGACCGTCCGGTTCCGGGCTGCACAGCTGGGGGCTGCGGCTCGCCTTTGTGGTCAGATGTTTTTGTCGCTGCAGGGTTGGTGAAATGTGGTTAGAATACCTGAGGGCACCCACCCCCCACCCATCAAATTGGGCCCCAAACAATCATCAGCCCCCAGAAATCCCCGTCCAATCGACAACACACTTGGCTTCACCTTGTCTTGAAAAGAGTTTTGATTCTTGAAAGCCTGCCCCTGGGTGAGCCTCCTCCCTCCGCCCTCGTCCACCTCCCCAACCACAAAAGAGACAAGAGGTCGGAAGTGTGGAAATGTGGGTTAGGGAAGGCAGAGAGGGGGGCGTGGGTGCTGGCCCCTGGGGCTGAGTCCTCCAGCAATGGGCAGTTGGAAAGTGCACGGGGTCCGGGGTGTGGGTAAGTGATCCATTGGCAAGGAAAGGAAAAACCCCGAGGGAAGAGGGAAGATTTGGTCACAAAGTGCCCTTGCGCGGTGCCTGCGAGGTCCTCTTTGGGAAGCATGACAGGGGCCTGCGGGCCTGTCCGGGCCCTGGGCCGCACCCTGCCCTCCCCACTCCCCAGCACCTTCTCTTTTCCTCTTTTCTGCTCTCTGAGGGCTAGTTTCCTGGCTGCGAGTGCCAGCTCTGCCACCTCCTAGCCCCGTGAACGCCCCGTGCCTCAGTTTCCCCACCTGCGCAGTGAGGGTGATAGCACCTACTTCGAAGATTGTGGTGAGGATGAAATGAGCTGACGGCAGTAATAACAACAACAACAAACAACCCCCCAAACAACACCCGCAGCCCCCAGCTGCTGGGAGGACACCTGCCGTTGCTGGGGGGCACGGAGGGCTGGGGTGGGGGTGGTGAGGCAGGAGGGAAGCGTCAACAGAGGGAAGAGAGTGACGGGGCACGTGTGCATTTTAATCGAAGCAACAGCTGCTGTCTCTCCAAGTGAGCGTGAAGCCGGGCGCGCGGCCCCCGCCCCGGCGCGTGGCCCTGAGACCTGAGTCATTCTGCCTCCCCGGCCTCGGTGATCTCTGGTGTGAAGCGGAAGCATCTCCGTGCTCAGCTCACCGCTGAGGTTATTGTGAAATTCGAGGCCAGCGTGCTGCCAGGGGCCCCGGGCAGAGCGAGCCTCCTGCACCCGCCTGTGCTCCCCTCCTCTTCCTGGGGGCTGCGTGCCCCAGGGGACAGGGTACCTTCGCTGTGACTGCCATAATCTGAGCCAAGCAAAGGAGCTCCGTACCTCCCGGATTCCCACTGTTCCCTGGAAGGAGGAAAGTACCTGTCTCGCCAGGGTCCGAAGATGCCTCGGCCATGCTTCCAGCAGCTTCTGGAGACTCCTGGAGCCTCGGGGGTGCGGGTGTGCTGGCCGGCTCCTGCGCTGTGCCGGGGAGAGGGTGGGCCGGGTCGAGCCTGGGTATCCCTGTGTGGCCGAGCCTGGGGCTTCTGGCAGCTGTGACAAGAGACCAGCTTCACGGGGCAGATGTCAGCTGTTCACACCCGGAAGAGAGGCCCAGTGAGCTCGAGCTGATCAGCTTAGTAGAGAAAAGGAAAATGAAACTCCTGTGTGTGGTTTCCTAAAGAAACAAAATTGAAAGCAAAATAGATGAGCAAGAGGGAGTGGGGACCTCTGATTAGACAGACTCTGGTGGGGAAGAGATGAGTAAGGCAAGACCAGAACCCCCTGGGGCTGGGGGTTCCCCGAACTTCCAGGTGTCCCGCGATGCCCACCCTGACACCCCCACAGCAGAGGCTAAGACACCTGGGTGGGGGATGGGTGCCTGCAGTCGTGTGCGTCTCAAAATGACATCTGTCTTTAATGAGCATCTACTATGTGCTTTCAAATCTCCTGGGCCACCCCCCCACACACACACACACACCCTGCAACTCACCTACGAGGTAGAGACTAGTACTGGCCTCTTTTCTCAGAGGGGACACTGAGGCTCAGGTCAGCGAGCTGACTGGCCCAAGGCTCCAGTTCTTACTCAGCCCCTCCCCCACACATTTACCAGCTCTTCGACCTTGGCCGAGTTATTTAGCTTCCCTGCTCACGCGTCTGGTCATGAAAACAGAGACCCCCGTGGCCCGGTGGTGGTGAGGACCAAGGAGATGATCCAGCTGAGCGCTCGGAGATTCCAGCGTCATCGACAGTCACGAGCGCAATTGGGGACCCACATGCTCTGGGGTGAATAAACCCCATCACTTTCACAAGTGACCCCCAAGCAGTTCAGGGCCACCACTCTCTTTCAGGCAACAGAGGGGAAACTGAGGCCTACAGGAGCGAAGGGTTTTGTGTGAGGTAGTGAAGAGAATCCAGACCTCCATCCAGGACGTCCCTAGGCTCCAGGCCCCGGATGCAGAGGCCTGGGCGGCTGGCAGATGGCCCTGCTCCCTCGGGGGACACCAGCCGGGAGCATTTTGGCAAAGGTGGGGGCGAAGAACAGCGATAGCAGTGAGGGAAGAGGGTCCCGGAGGCCTGTCGAGCAGCTGTCTTTGCAGAGCAAGCAGGAAAAGTCCTGCTGCCCAGTCTGTATCCGGGCCATTGAAACCGGAATCTCTGGGGCGGGGCCCAGCGTCCCAGGTGATACTGTCTGCAGGGTGCGGTGGTGGGGCGTTGGACTATTCATTGAAACAAGGAAACCACAGAGGTTCTTATGTTCCTCTTTTATGTAAAACCGAAGAAACGTGTACCTCTATATGGACAGATGAATTGATTTGAAATGAGGGATTGTCGCCCGTGTTAAAGAAGATTGTGGAAAGGGGTCCGACTGAGCCCCCAGTAAGCCCTGGGAGGCACCAGGCCAAGACTGGCCACCAGGTGGCGCATGCTCACCAACCTGGGCACCGGCCCACCTCTGCCTGGTCCCCCTGATGGAGGGGGGACCGGCCTCTCACCCATCATCTCCCCAGGGAGATGCAAGTCCATCTGGCCTGGCCCTGGCTCTCCCACGTCCTCGCTGGCTTCTCCTCCTTGGGTTCCCTGGCTCCTTCCCACAAGAGTGCCACTTGCCTGCTGACCCAGGTGCTTGGCCAGGTGGGGCTGAGGGACTCAGGCTTCACTCTGAAGATCAGGCCAGCTTCTGGAAGGACCACGTGTGTTTCAGCGATGAAGGCTGGCACTCTCGTGGCCATCCAGGCAGTGTTTGGATGGCCCCTTCCTGTCCCTGGGGCCCCATCCTGTAGCTACGTGCGGGCTCCCTCCTAGCTCTCTGGGAGGTCCCCAGGGCCCTGCGGCAGGAGCCCCTGCTGGGAAGGTGCAGCACCCTGAGAGGCATCACCTTCTTTTCCCAGGCAGGCCCTTCTCTTCCCTGGCTGAGGGTCACGACCTCTTGGCGCCTCAGCTTCTTTAACGACAAACCAGAGATAGTAACGAAGAAAATGCGTATGTGTGTGCTCCGTGGGTGCTCACAAGTTGGAAAACGTGCCACGATGCATCTCTACAAGACAGCCTTAGCCACTAGGTGGAAGAAGAGGAAGTGAAAGAGATAGAGGGAGGAAAAACGATTCGATCTGGGTGGGTCCCACCTTCCCTAGCCTTGCACAGCCCACCTGGAATTCCCGGAAGCCCTGAACCTGTGTGAACATCTCACCACGCTGAGTGGGGTGCTCGCTTTTGAAGATCTGGATTGCCTTTTAGCTCTCTTCTCAATTTAAGAGATTTTCAAGGTGATTGTGACTTTAAAGATTGCCTTTCCCCCAAACATCAGTGGCTGAACCAATCCGGACACCTCTTTCTTCCTCCTGTAGCAGCTGCAGGACAGTCCGGGGTCCGTGTGCTACACCCTGGTGCTGAGACCCGGGCCCCTTCTATCTTGTTGCTCTGCCACTGATGGCCTCCATTCCGAGGTTGGCCCTGGGTTCTAGGGTGGCTGCTTAAGTGCCAGCCATCACATCTGCATTCCTTCCAGCGAGAAGGAGGTCAAGGGAAGAAGGACCTGTATCTCCCTTTTCAGAACACTACCAACTTTCTCACACCTTCCACTGACCTTCCATTTGCCTCATGTCCGGGCAAGGGGGCGGGGGGAGGGATGGGAAAAATAGTCTTTATTCTGAGCCAAAATGCACCCAGCTAAAACTGAGGGCTCTGCGACTTCAAATATGGGACAACAGCTATTGGAGGGTACATAGCTGTCCCTTCCAGCACAAGGTTCTGTTGCTCCTCCAAGGAAGGAGCGAGGCTACTTCCTCTGTATGCCTTTAGGTCTGGCCACTCACAGGGCCCATTTATTGATCAGGTCCAAGGCTGCGGTCAAGGGCGGTGTCTATACCCTCAGAGCCTGCTGCCCAGCATGGAAGGCAAAAGGCGCGAGGAAGGGAAGGGAGGCAGGGATGCCGGTGCCCCCTGAAATTCCTTTTTGCTTCGAAAAAGCACACTTTTTGTTTCATGGCTTGTGTTTTTCTGGAAACTATTAGAACTCTCTGCCCAAACCAGATGATAATGACATGTTACTGATCCTGAGTCTTTAAATTTCTCCCTAGCTCCCTTTTTAAAACGAGATATTTTTACTGCAAATGGCGTTGGCAAAACCTTCCTCCCAGGCAGCCTGATGGTCATGTTCACATTTGCTCTGTGCACCCATCGAGGGAGTGAGAGGGGAAAGGTCAGAGGGTACCCAGTGTGGAGAATAACACGTCTTTGGTGGAGGATGAAGGCCAGAGAACCGGAGGTGGCCAGAGAGGGACAGGGATTGGACAAGGCGGCAGGAGCCACTGGAGGGGGGAGGGAAGCAAAGACCAAGCCGGGTGGCTGCGTCCCAGGCTCTGTCTGCTGCCGGTCACGGCACAGCCCCGATGCCCACGTCCACGACAGCCGCGCAGACCTGGGGCCCTGGTCCCGGCCCCCCACCTGTTAGCTCTGTGTCTGGAGCGAGCCCCCATTTTTCCTGAGCCCCCGTTGTGGGCTCGCTGCAAAGGTTGTAGGAGATCATGGCCCCGAGGGTGCCAGCAGAGAGCCCTGGGCACGTGGCCTGGGCCCCAGAAACTGGAGCTGGCCGTAGGGGCCTTGCAGGGTCTCCAGCTGTCCCTCTCTGAGGCGGCAGAGCGGTCCCACTTATTCAGCTGGTCGTTCGCCCCGTGACTTCTTGTGCCTTCTTAGTCCCAGGCCACACTCTGGGGTCTGTGCGGGGGGTGGGGGTGGAGGAGGGGGAGCAGGAGAAAGGCCCATTCATGGTCCCTGGATCCGCTTCCCACTCTGACTGTGGAGGAGGCCATGTTGCCCAGTCCAGGGATCGATGGGGGCTTCAGGCCCAGTCCCAGGTCGCCCCTACTCCCAGCGTGACTGGCCAGCAAAGGGGACCTGGGCAGCAGGTTGGGCAGGCCCAGGGACTTGGCCCTGGTAGCAACTTGAGATTATTCCCAGAGGCAAAGGAAGGGGGCACCGGAGGATTTTCACCCAAGGGGAGGCGGGGGAGGCGGACACCGGCCAGCAGTGTCCGTGTCATTGTGGATGAATTAAAACATACACACGGACTACCGAGTCTGGTGGAGGAATAAGGACGACAGCATGGCTTTCCTCTCAAGAGGAGCCAAAGCCGCGGCCTCCGCCACGACAGGCCTTTATTCTAATCTTCTCTCCTCACATTCCAAGACGGTTCTCCTTCACTCTCCCGGTTACAGCAAAGGAGCCAATGCCCCTCATTACATCACAGAAGAAGGACATTAGCAAATGAAAAGGCAAAAGTTGTTGAGCCACTCACACTGGCCCCTGCAAGGCTCAGCATGGATTTTAGGAAGTTACAGTAAGCATCTGCAGGGCGAGGGAGTTTTAGCAAAGAGCAAACCCCAAAGCAGCCTAGGTATATTGCAAATCTGATTGCCCACGAGAGAACCTATCTGTGGGCGTGGGTCCTGTGCATCTCTGAATGGGAGCTGGGCCCACGCCACGCAGAAGGGTCTGCCACAGGCGGGCACTTGGAAAGCTGGACCTGAGTGCCTGAGAACAGTGGCGAGGGGGAGGGGAAGTGGCCAGCACCAGGCTGCGCTCACGCCCTTCCTCCCCCACCGACTGGCTGTGGAAAGCCCTTCCCCACCTCCAAACAGATACATTGGAGTGAATGCACATCTCATTTTTATTGTTATAATCCAGTGATTTTTAAAAATCATTTTGCTTCCAAAATTATTTGCCTATGAGAAATTCAATTCAATTACAATTGGCCACAAACTCTTCACCGAGTGTCCAGGAGTCGTGGGAATTCTCTCCAAGTGAGACTGTTTCACCTGTAAATTTGTTTCAAGCGTAATTCAGTGCCATGAAATTTTTATGATGACTAAATGGAACAATTAATGAACTTGACACGTTAGGCTTTATAGACCTTTAATTAAACATGTATTGATTCCGATTTTGCGATTTTTTTTCTCCCTGTGTTTTGGAGTTCAAACATTTTCAAAGGCATCTGGAAGGCTGAGGTGCTAAGACTTCAGGCCCAGAAAGGAAAATGAGTGAAAGGGGGAGACAGCACCCGAAGAGACAGGAGTCCCTCCAGTTGTAGCCTGCGGTGGGTGGGCGTGGAGGGTGAGGGTTTGGATGTGGATCAACAACCACAGGCCAGCCCCAGACCCCAGGCTTCGCGGCTTCCTCTGCCCGGGCCTGTGAGGAGCAGGCAAGAGGAGTCTAACTCCAAGAGTTAAAAAAAAAAATCTGTTTTTCAAGTTGCTCACTCAATCAAGTTAGATGCTTTTAAAGACAAATGTAATTGTTTTGAGCTCAGTGAAAGCCTTTTAATAAGCTGAACATCATGATCTCATCCCTCTCTCTCTCTCTCAGGGCTACCAGTCAAGGCAGGGAGTGGGAACAGAGGGGAGGGAGTGTGGGGGAGGGGTGGGGGAGGGGGGCAAAGAGTCTCGAGGGACACACGCAGCCACACATGCACACGCGTGCACACACGGGTGGATATTTACTTTAACATTTTACTTGCACACTTAAGCCTATCACTTGCTCCACATCGTCTGATTGTGAGGCTTTTACAATATTTTGTTTTATTTTTAGAAACAGTTCTTTCTCTTCGGGACAACTGTACAGAGTGTTAGAGAAAACGCAGCGCGCGTTTGGCAGACGCCCGCGCGTTCCGGCTCCCTCGCTGGCTCGCGCGTCCTCCCTCCTCTGAACGTGCCGTCTACGCCTGCGACAGGAAGCCAGACACACGCGCTGAAACCATTTCAACAAACATCAACTCAGAACCAGCTGGAAGCGCTGCTTCAGGCACGTCTGCCCTCCCCCCTCTCTGCAAAGGGGAAGGCAGGAGGGTCTCTGCACAGGGCCAGAGGGTTGGCGTGTTCACGGTTTTCTGTTTCAGTGCTAACCCGTCGACTTGCCCAGTGTCATGGCATCCGCTGTTTTTAGCTGCCTAGCAACCCAACCCCCTTCTTCTGGTAAAATCACCCCAATTTTCCTTTGGGGAAATCACTGCTGTCCCTCCTCCATCCATTTGCACGGGAGGGAGCTGACCCCACTTCCAGGTCCAGGGCAGGACATGTGACCGAAATATGGCCATTCAGAGCTCGCTCTTCTTGCGGCTGCAGTGATTGGTTCAGGGATGGGCACAGGACCTAAACCAGGCCAATGGGATTTAATTCTGGGACTTTTGGTGGAAGAACTGGGAACCAATTTGTTCTCATTTGATTTAGAGCTGTCAGAAATGAGCCGGTGAGGAGGGTGGCCCAGGAGAGGGCCATCAGTAAACAGAGGGGCGGTTTGGTGGTGGGGACAGGCACCTTCCTAACGTCACATGTGCACCCGAGGGTGGGTTGGTGTGTGATCCAGCCCAGCTCTGGCCTGTTGTTTTTCGGTTACAAAACCTAGTAAACAAGTTTAGCAGGGTTGTAGGAGAAGATATCATTCTATACGGATCAACTGCCTCCTTACAGACTAGCAATGAAAAATTCAGGGGTAAAATTTGGAAAAAACAATTCTATTTGCAAAAGAATCAATTACTTAGAAATAAATTTAGCAAAACAATGTGTAAGACTTGTCCACTGAAAACAACAGAACATCACTTACTGAAGGAAGTTAAGTAATTTCTGCATAAATAAAATGCCCCCCTGCGTTCATGGATCGGAAGACTTAATAACGTTAAGACGGTGACAGTCCCTAAATTGATCTACAGATCCAATGTAATACTTGCTGATTTCCCAGCTGGCTGTTTTGCAGAAATTGAAAAGCTGATCCTCAGATTCATATGGGTCCCAGAATCTGCAAAACGATCTTGGAATACAGAATTGGAGGGTAGTTGCTACAAAGTTACAGTAACTCGGCTGTGTTGAACTGACATGCAGAGAGACACAGGCCGGTAAAATAGAACCAAGAGTCCAGAAGAAATAAAGTCATAGCGTCACGGTAGATTGATTTTTGACAAGCGTGCCAAGGCCATTTAGTGGCGCAAAGAAGAGGTTGTCATCAAATGATGCAAAAAGAAAAAAGAAAACAAGAAAAAATCTGGACATTCTCATGCCAGAGAAAGCATCTGGACCCCTACCTCATGCTGAACACAAAAGGGAGAGTTCAACCTATAAACCTCTTACAGGAAATAGGTGTGAATCTGCATGACCTCGGATGGGGCAACAGTTTTTAAATACGACATAAAAAACCAAGAAACCAATCAACAGTAAATAAATAAGCTGGAACCCCACTTCTGTGCTTCCGAGAACACTGTCAGTCAAGAAGGCAGCCGGACAGCGCGCACGGCGGGTGGAGTTTTCCGCACACCGTCCACCTGGTGGGGATCTAGTGTCCAGAATCCATGAGCATTGCCGCTGGACAATAAAGAAGACAAATCGCCTGAATAAAAAAAATGGGTAAAAGGTTTGAATAGACATCCCCCCCCCCGAAAAAGAGATGCAAATGTTCCTTTAGCATCATTAGGGAAATGCAAATCAAAGCCACAAGGAGCCACCCCCCCCCCCCACCCCGTGGCCTCAGGAGTAATCATTTTTTTAAAAGGGAAATAGCAGATGAGGGTGAGGATGGGGGGAAATTGGGCCCCTCACACCATGTTGGTAGGATGTAAATAGTTGCTGTTGCTGAGGAACACGGTCTGGGGGTTCCTCAGAAAGCTGAACATAGAATGAGCATGTGACCAGCCAGCGCCTTCCTCTCAGCTCTGTGTCCAGGAGCAGGCTCCTAGCAGCCCACACGCGGAAAGCCCCCAGCGTCCCAGTGTCCATCCACTGAACGGGTAAAGAAGGGCCAGAAAGGATCTGAAGGGTGGAATGTGACTCAAGGGAAAGAATGTATCGATTCTTGCTGCAACATGAAAAACATTACGCTTTGTAAAAGAAACCAGACACATCCTACAAGAAAAAGCGCGGATTGTGTGACTCCTTATACAAAATGTTTTGAGGGGCAAATCCACGGAAGCAGAAAGCAGATCAGTGGGCGGTTGCCAGGGGCTGGGGCAAGGGTGCAGTGAGCCAGTGACTGAATGGGTTGGGGGCGGTGAAGTTTCACCAGGGATGATGCACAAGTTCTGGAATGAGACAGTGGGATGGTTGCACAACTTTGTGCCTGTACTGAAACCCGCCGAATTACACACTTAAAAAGGGGGATTTTTATGGCATGTGAATTTTATCTTAACTTTTAAAAGTTACAACAGAGAGAGAGACTCGGAGAATTGGGGTTTTCCGTTCTGTCTTGTGAACAGCCAGGAACCTGTCATGCTTATCCTCCCAAGAAGAAACAGGTGAACAGGCTAAAGATCGCCAACTTTTCTCTATCCACCAGCCACCTGAGGCCCCAGGACCTCCCCGCTCCCTCCAGCGAAATCTGCACACAGTTGAACCTGGAGAGTCTCAGCTCAGCTGTGTGCCTGGCACTGGCCAAGAGCGGGTGTAGGGTGCCTGCTTACGGATCGGCTCCATGCGGGACCTCGGCCCTTTTCTCAGTCACATCCGATTGATTACCTGTGGGATGGCCCTAACCATTTTCTTGCTCCCACCCCACATCAGGCCACACTCACCACCCTTCCTGGCCATTGCGCACTGTGTGAGGGGCTCAGCCTGTCCCTCTTACTCCTAACAGCCCACTCTTGCCCTCGACACATTGTGCTGCGGTCCCAGGTGAGTTCTCTGAGCTCTGGGGTCCGGTCTGATATACCGGTACCCCCAGTGGTCTCCCCGGCACCCAGACGGGCAGCCACCTCCTGTCAGTCACTTCGCATCAGGTTTATAACCCACCAGATGCTCGGCACACACCAGCTGTGGTGAGTTTAGTCATTATTCTGGACGGACACGGCTCTACTGCTTGGGCTGTACTCAAAGTGGGGGGGGGGGGGAGGTTCTGTTTGGAGAAGGTTCTGTTCTGTCCTAACCACCTGGGGGAGGTGGGGTTGTGTGTGTGCTCTGCTCGGGACCTGCAAACTGGCCCCAAAGCCCCCAGGGGCATTCAATGACAAGAGAACCTTTCCCGGAAGCCCATTACTGATAAAAGTGGCTCACGTTTGCAAATGGCAGGCACCCTTTTGAGGACTTACAGGTGTTATCTTATCGGACACCAGGTACAACCAGCTCACAGGTACCTCCATTGACCCATTCCACAGCTGAGGCGGCTGAGGGGAGCGACCACCAGGGAGAGGCACTTGGCTCTGGGTGCGGTGCGGCGCCGTGCTGCCCGCCCTGCCCTTGGCACCAAACGCTAACGAGCTCTTCTGGCTTCTGCCCGAGTCTTCCTGACCCAGATCTGAGGGTTTTGTGCACCAGAGAGATGTGGGCCGAATTCTGCCCCCACGCACCGGGAGGGGCTTCCACGCCTGTGGTCCAGCAGCTTTGGGACCGAGGCCGAACTGGCCATACCTGCAGGGTACACACTCTGTTTAGGCTGATTTAAAAAAAAAAAAAACAACCAAACACACATTTTCAGACAATAAAGACATTAAAGAGAAATCAATAGGAGTTTCTGTTGTGTGCATTGCGGGTGCCCCACCCAGACCCCCTGGGACCCCTTTTTTGGGGCTCTGTGGTCCACTTCTGCTTGTCCTCTTCCCGACTCCCCCAACTGTGTCCCCTGGGAGACAGCCATGATCCATTCCTTGGGACAGGGGCACATCTTGGAGTTTCCTTCTGGAAAACCTTACCTAAGGAAGTTTCATCTCGCAGACCTTATCAGGGCTCTGGTCAAGTCAGCGAGATTAGGGATTCTCCGAGGAGGAGGGAAAGTAGGCGGTGTTTTGGGAATCCTTTTAACTCAAGTCCTACCTCTCTGGGCACAAACACCTGCCTGCGCCAAGTGCGGGCACTGGGCTCCCTGCCCTGGAATGGAGAGGAGGAGGGAGCAGCTCCCGGCAACGCCGGGGTTGTTGCTGAGGGCGGTGGGGGCAGAAGGACCAAAGAAATAAAACAGCCTCCTTCCAAAGAATTGCAAAATTTATTGTTTAAATATTGCAGCTTTCAGAATGTCGTCATTGCCACGGATGATGATCGATACACAACGAGCGACTTCATATCAGTCCTGCGGATTGGCATCCAGACAGTCTCACGCAGCAGCTACGTGGGCCCTGCCCTCCGCGTGCCAGAGGGCTTACAGTTTAACAGAACGCGGGAAACGGGGCGGCAAAGGCCACGCCAAGCACGCCGCGTGAAAGCGCCGCCGTCGGCACAGCCGCCACGGAGTCAGGCAGGCGGACGAGCGCGCAGCGCCCCCCTCTCTCGGCTCTGTAACACTCTCCGCAACATGTGAAGCGCGGATCCCGGAGAAACACATGTCTTTCCTTACCGCCGGGATGTTTGGTGGCTCTGGAAGCTTTATGTTGCACGTGGACACAAAGAAATCTCTGAAACGTACAATTCACAGAGGAGACAGACAAAGACAGGGAACGGATTCGGGGCTTGCCTGGCCCTGGTGCTCGCTGGACAGGGAGGAGAAGTTACGTTTTGCTCTTTGCGCAAACATGGGGTGTAGGGGAAACGTGGATGGCTCTTAGTGGACTTCGCTAAGTCCGTCTGCGTGGACCCAGGCTTTGCGGGGTGGGGACGGGATTCGGGGGGATGTGATGATTGACAGGAAAACAATGAGCATTAAGAAAGCCGAGCTCTGCCCTCTTTTCTGAGCCCAACCTGGTCCCCCTCCAAGCAGCCATTTCTGAAGACTCCCCAACTCTTTACTGGAAACAGGGGGCCCCTTGAAGGGTGCTTCAAGGCTTTTCAAAGGTAATGGCATGACAGCCAACACCAAAAGTGTGTACCTTCCCCCTTCCCCTGACCCCCCAGCTCTGGGGTCCACAGGGAGACCAAGGGCTTAGCTCTGGAGGTCACTGCCACACACACACACCACTGGTTGTCTTGAGATGCACTCCGGCTTTAACGAGACACTCTGCCAGGTGCCTCTGCAATGGCCCTCTGGCGGCACGAGGCCCAGGGACACCGCAGCACGGTGGCCTGGACTGTGACACTGGGGCCTGCTCTGCCCTCGAGTGCCCTGAAGCCAGCCACCCACTCCAGCTTCCCTCTAACTCTGAACACACAGCAGATGTGGGTGCCACCACCCAGCACCCAGCACCGAGGTTCAGAGTTGGGCTCAAGAGGACCTCAGGGGCGCTTGGGACTGGCTTTGGCTGGCGCCGTTTGCACCAATGAGGTCCACTTCTAGGTTCTCGCCCCAGGTGGGGACTAAGCACAGGACTTGACAAGGAAGGCTGGGGGTGGGGGCCCCAGGGATGGGACATGACAGGGCGATGGGGACGTGTGAAAAGCAGCAGCAGCCCTTTGTGGACCAGGAACGGGACGGCCTGTCTCAGGTGAGCCAGGCCCTGTCCAGGATCACCTGGCCCGGGTACGAGAGAGTCAAGTGCTTCCGCAGTAAGGCACTAGGGAGACGCTTCACGGAAAAGTACGTCTTTAAAAAAAGTGTTACCTATAAATGTGTCCCCGTACCTTTCAGGACAAACTAGATGGACTTCTCTGCACGACCTTTCCAAAGAATCCTCTTTGAGGGAAGCAGATCTCAGGCTGAAGACCCCCTCCCCCCAGAGAGGCAGGTTTTATCATTCAGGTATAAACACTTCCCGCTCCTGGGCTGGCGAGTGGGCCCTCAGCTGGCCCTTCACCTGCTGGTCTCCAGGTTCCTGCAACGCGGATATAAATAGAGTTCAAATGGTCAGAACTTCAAAACTGTTCTCGGGTTTTTGTTTCTCAAGTGATACAAAAGTTGCTTATAAACAATTAGTTATTGCCTCTTATACCTTTCGCTTACGTTTGTGGGCTAGTTAGTATTCTGCTGGAGATGAAGACACCTCTGTGGGGTGGGGGCTTGGGGGGCTGCTCTTTGGCTGGGGTGTCACCCACCCCATGGAATCTTAGCAAGTCCTCAGGGGGAGGAAGGACATCCGGCTCCAGCCACCGTCCCTGGTAGATGCCAAGGGACCCCCACTCCACTTCCTGTCATTCACCTCTATTTGCACACACGTGTGCCCATGCACACTTCTTCCCCTGCACACCACCAACGGAGGGGCCTCACCACACCCAGATCTACTCAGGGAAATCCCGGCAAACAAGAGTTGTGTCTGAGAAAGACGCTCAGGCACACACACACACACACACACACACACACGCACGCACGCACTGAGCAGGACCACTTCGGGAGGAGGGAGTGGAGATGGGAGAGAATTCATCTTCTCAAGCATCTCGCAGAGAAGGTGGTTGGACCGTTTTTCTCGTTTCAACCCTTCCGCACGTCCTGGGAGTGTTTCTTTCTCATCTCTGGTCTTCTGTTTATTGGCCTGTTAGGCGAGAATCGACATGGAGAGAGACAGACAGGGACGAGGGCCCATTCCTGATGCTTCGGGCCCTTCCTACACGCTAGCGGACGGCACCGACGCTCCAAGGAGCCGTCCGCCCCCCTCCGGCGTGCTGTTGGTGACATGGCAACAGGAGCATCACGGCTTTTAAAACCAAAACAAACAAAAAAAAAAAAATAGGAGGAAAACTTAAATTCCTTCAGTAACAGTTTATTTTCATTTGGGGGGAAAAGCCAAAGCCAGCACCTGGAAGTTGGTGCCTCGAATAACTTTCCTACTTCGTGCCAGCCAGAGGCTGTTCTGACCCAGAGGGGAAAACGCAGGTCCCCTTCGGGAGGGAATGTGTCACCAGGTGAAACCACCTGCCACTTGACAAAGCTTCCGCTTCTGAGGAGAGCGGCCCGTCCGGATGCCTCTGTCCCAGTTCTGCGAGGAGCCCACCCTCCGCCTGACGTCAGAGTTCAATGTTTCTCCCTTAAGAGTCTCGACGGACATGATAGAAGTTTCCATCAAACAAGCACGGACGTATTTATATTAAAAAATAGTGCAAAAGCTCAACATTTATATAAATAACTCTAAACCCCTGCTTTGTCATTGTTTTCTTTACAAGGTAATGCACACTTTCTGAGTTGGCACGCAAAAATGGCCATTTTCTCTTCTAGTTCAGAAAACAACTTCTTTTTTTTTTTTTAATAGGACTCTTCTAATACAAAAATACTCCTGCCCTCGCACATACAGTCTCTCTTACTTTATATATATTTATATATATAATATTGCAGATCTTTAAACAAAGGTTTTGTGCAAATGTCTTTAAAGTTAAGTCATCAAAAACAAACAGAAGGTAAGCGTTCACGCAGTTCGATCAGGAACAGAAAAGACTAGGGTGGAAATTTTTTTTCTCTTTTGCCTTCAAGACACAGCTCAACAAAGAAACATGTTTTTTTTTTTTTTTTTTTGTGAGGTTTTTTTTTTTTTTTGCAAGCTTTCTTAGCTTGTGCATTCAGAACAGACAGAACATGTAAATATTTATACACAGAGAGGTGGGAGTTGCCGTGTGTCCTCCCCACCTCCTCTCTCTTTTTAGAAGTGCGGAGTGTCTCGCCTCTTTCCCCACCGCTGCCCTGGCCCAGCCCGGGAACCCCTAGAGAGGGTGTCCTTTCTGTTTATCTTTCTCTTGGCTCCACGCAGCCGTGCTCTCGGGGGGCGCGATGTGTGGGTGGTGGAGCCGGGTCCCCTCCAGCAGGGTGGGCGGTGCGCCGCTCTGCTGATGCTGGAAGGTGGCGGACCCGGGGTAGTGCCCAATGACCTCGCTGTAGGTGGGGGGCGGCCCCTCCATGCGCCCGCCGCCGCCGTAGCATGTGGCGCTGATGCCGGAGTTACTGCTGGGGGGACAGGGCCCGCCCAGCACGGCGCTGCCAAGCAGGTCGCTGTCGAAGATGGTTCTGTTCGGGGGCGCGCGCACCGACTCGCGGTTCAGCTCCAGCTGCTGCTCGGGGTCCCGAAGCTGGAGGGTGCAGGGGCCCTGGTAGGGGGGCGGTTCCTCCCCGTCTGACAGCGAGATGGTGGGTGGCAGGTCGATCTCGTGCTGCAGGTAGGGGTAGGTGGGCTGGAAGCGGTGGAAGCGGTCCCGCTGGGTGAAGGGGGGCACAGCCAGGCGGTCGGTGGGCCTCGGTGGGGCGTAGACCTGGGGCTGCAGGGGGCAGAGCACAGTGAGGGTCCCCAGAAGCAGGGCCCCGGGCAGGGACGGCTGCATGTGACTCTGCCCCCTGGGGGAAGGGAGACAGGGAAGCAGGGAGGATGGGAAGGAGCTGAGCTCCCAGCCCAGCCTCCACCTGAGCCCCAGGGGAGCCCCGGCCTGTGACCCCAACACAGAGAGGTAAAAGGGGTGCCTTTGGCCTGCCTGTGGCCAACTCCAGGCTGCTTCCTGGAGCGGGGAGTGCATCCTGTCCTGGCAGGGGGGATCCCAGCCGCCAAAAATGTTTCTTCAGAGAAGCACCGAGGTGTGAGCCCAGAGGTGGGAAAGGGACCCGCTGGCCAAGGGGCCTTCGGATCCATGAAGGCGGACTTGGGGGGCTGGGGGCAGGGACTTGGGGGCAGCGCTGGGGCTCACCTCTGGGATTCCGCTGCCTGACACCGTGCTCTCTGAGGGCCAGAGGCATCCTTCCTGTGTGGGGAGGAGAGAGACAGGTCAGCAGAGCAGACAGAGTTGAGAGAGTCCAGGGTACCCCCAGGCTTTGACCCCAAGATCCTCCATTTGGAATGAGATCTCGAACTATCCCCTTCTCACCATCCCCACCCACTCCCCTGGCCCAGGCATTGGACCCTCTGAGACACGATCGCCTGGCCTCATCACTGATCTCTGGGCTCCCACTCTGTCCCCCGAAACACCCCTCCACACTTTGCAAAACACACAGCTGATTCGTGGGCCCCTTCTCAGAGCCCTCTAGTGCGCCCTGAGGGCCCCAGAGGAAATCCGAAGTCAGCCACAAACTGGCTACAGAGAACGCTGGGCCCGATCTAGCGCTCCTGGCCTTGACCACCCCTTCCTTGCTGCGTCACCCTGGGCAAGTTACTTAGTTCTTGAACTGTAGGCATGGAATACGGGAGTGTGTGTGGCCCTCAGTGAGCCTATCAGATGTCAGGGGCCCTCACTTCTCTCTCTCCAGCCAGTCTGACCGCCGTCCAGCACACGAAAGTGCAAAGCGTGCCCTTCAGGGCTACCCCATGGCACGGCCACCTCCTTGCTCGTTCATTCCAGGGTCCCCTGCAGACCTTCCTTGACACCATTATCTAAAGAGCTCTTTCCCATGAAAAGACCTGTCCTCTAATTACTTCCTTCAAAAGAATCACCTTGTCTACGTGTTTATTTAGCTCCTGACCCGTCTTGGCCTCCCAATGGAGAGCCCAGGCTATAGGTGAAGAAACTGAGAGTGAACAAGCCAAGGGCCCCACCTGGCTGCTCCGCCACCACATGACTCAGTCAACAGATGCGGACGTGGCCCCGGGTTCCGTGCCAAGCTCCAGGCCCGGGGCCGGGCATGCAGCTGTCGCTTCCTGAAGCTCGCGCCCTCTGCCTTAACATTCTGGGTGGAGCCTATAGCTCCATGCTCCAGCCCGCCCTGAAGCTAGGGGGCTGGCTCTGGACTCCAGACTGCCCAGAGGCAGCCAGCTACATGGGGGCACAACCCAGTGTGTGTTCTTGCTACGCTCCTGGCTCCGTCACCCCTTACTACCACCCACCGGCATCATCTGCCCCGCTCAGGCCACCCTGACCTTGGCCTTGGCCACCGGACAGAGCTTAGAGACAGCGAGCTCACACGCAGAGGGGCCAAGGGGTCAGGGAACAGCCTACTCTGCCTACACTGGGGATCTGAGCCCCCACTCGGTGGGAACCCTGCCCGAGGCGCCAAGGGCCTCTCTCAACTGAAGACACCAGACCCCTCCCTGTCTACTGGGATTTCCACGTCACGGGGAGAAACCTGGGGGTCAGGAAAGTGGGACCCCATGCCAGGATCAGTTCGTGTGAGGGGAAAACCCGGACACTGGGCCTGGAGGGCAGGGTGTCTTCTTTTAAACATTAAAATCAGCTTTATTGAGGTTTACCTGACATACAACAAACGGCACACACTCAAAGTATATAATGCGGTTAAATTTTGGCATACATATGTACCAGGAAGCTATCACCACAATCAAAACAACAAACACATCCGTCATCCCGTTAATTTCCTTGGGAGTTCCCAGGTGAGGAGTCCCACCTGCAGTCTAGGGAGGAATGGCCTACGGGGCTGCAATTCCTCATACGGCCACTAGGGGGTCCTGTGCTTCTCAAAACGGGCCCATCAGGGACACGCTGAACCAAGACTGTACACTGAGGTCTAGTACGTTCCAGGTGCGCGGATGCAGAGAGCTGACATCCACTGTTACTGTTAACACGGTCGTCAGTGACCATTTTGTCACTAATGAATAAGGACGTATCAACTGCTGCCCTGGTGCCCTGAACGTACTAGACTGAGGTCTAGTACGTTCCAGGTGCGCGGATGCAGAGAGCTGACATCCACTGTTACTGTTAACACGGTCGTCAGTGACCATTTTGTCACTAATGAATAAGGACGTATCAACTGCTGCCCTGTACCATCTCAATTCTCCCAATAAACCACCTGCTCCCAAGGGGATTCAGGAGGCCAGGACAGGGGTGCGAATAGCCAAGGTGGCTTGGATGAAATGCGACCCAGATGAGCCTCTGCCTAAAACCCTGCATCTGAGGTCCTGCGAGACACGGCCACAGACACCTTCTCCCTCCAGCCCCATCCCCACCCCCATCCCCACCCTGTGCCCCAGCTCAAGGGTTCTCCACTTGGTTACAAAGTAGCACCACCCAAGGAGGTGAAAAAAACACCAATCAGGCCCTGGCCAGTGTGGCTCAGTGGGTGGGAGCACCGTCCCATCGACTGAAATGTGGAGGGTTCGATTCCAAGTCAGGGTACATGAGGGAGGCAACTGATTGATGTTTCTGTCTCTCCCTCCCTCCCTCTCTGGATATATATCCTCAGGTGAGAAGGAAGAAGATAAATAATTAATTTAAAAAAGAAAGGAAAACACCAATCAGTGCCTGGGGGGCCCCACCATAGACCCCAGAACCACCCGCCTCCAACCTGAGCACCTGGAGGTCACCTCCTCCAGGGAGACTTCCAGGAACCACCCACCAGGAACCATCCACCGGGCCAGACACTCCTCCGGAGGCTCCCGCAGCATCTCGGCTCCTCCATCAGCCTGGCCCTGCTCTATGAAACTCACTGTCTGGCTGGCTGAGCTGCACTCAATTAGAACCCGCCTGCCTGGAAGCCAGGTCTTAAGACACTTTGTTTCCCAGCTCAGCAAGTGGCTCTGACATCCTCCCGGGTGCAAATGCCAGACCCCCAGGGTTGTTCCTGACAGCTCCTTCTTGCCCCCGCCTCTCCCTGACACTTCAGGCTCCACCTGGCTCCTTTTCTTTCTAAGAGCTTCCTTGCACTGAGCTCCTCCAGCCCATCTAGACCAGCAGTCTGAAAAACGTTTCCTTAAAGGGCCAGAGAGTAAAACAGTGTCTCCGTGGGACAGACAGCAGGTTGCATCGTGACCAACCTTGCTGCTGAGGGCAAATGAAGCCATCACAGAACAGACCACAGGAAGGGGCTTGGCTGTGCGCCAGCGAGGAAACACACACCCAGGAAATCACCCCAATAAGGGGCCACGGCAGGACAGCCAGGCCAGGGGTGACCCCAGCCTCTGGCCGACAATGGCCAGGTTTGGGTCTGTCTGGGAGATCTCGGTGCTCCGAGACTCCTCAGATGCGCCCTGTCTGGCAAGGGGTCCCTAGGGGAGCTGCCACACTTCCAAGGCTCTGTGCTCACCCAGCCAGGCATCCCAGGTGCCTGGGGGGTTGGGGTGGCTTTCTTTTAGCCCCAGGTATCCTGGGACCAGGGCCTGAACCCTAACCCCATCTGGGCACAAAGTCCCAGGCGCTGTGCACGGAGCTCTCCACTCCCTGGAAGCAGGGTCATGACTCGTGGGAGCCCCTGCTGCACTCCACCCACCCCCCCTTGCCCTACCAACTTCATCCTCCCAGGACCATGCAAGGGACTGCACGGGGTGGCAGGGGACAGCCCAGCTCCACCCGTTCTCCAGACACTCACAGGAGGCTCAGAGGGGAAGGGGGCCCACCCTGGAGCCCGCGCCACAGGGCTGCCACCCCCCCTTTGGGCACAGTGCCCTCTCTGGCACCAAGGGAGGGCAAAACGGGTGTGGGCTCTCCAAACGGTCACTTAAAAGCTGGGTGGCCTCAGGCAAGTGTTCCCACCTCTCCGAGCCCGTCTCTCCTCTGTAAAACGGGGTTCCCCTGCTGCTGCCGAGTGGGGGAGCCGGTGAGCGCAGGTGCAGCAGACACGTGCATTGCCACCGGCCGCACTGCTGTGGGGGTAACAGCAGGGGCAACTGAACCCAAGGGGGAGCCCCGGCCGTGGAAGCACAGGTTCTTCCAGAGCAGCTGCACCCATAGGATACACGCTGGGTCTCAGGGGGGACACCCAGTGTTCCCTCGGAGGGACCAGAATGGCCACTCCAGGCCCCGGCAACCCAGTGACATGCCAAGGCCACGGCCTGACGCCAGCGGAGATCCCGAACCTGCCGGGACAGGCCTGCCGGCTGGCTTGGCTCAGCCTCAGGGACTGAGCACTGCCATCAACCACGTGTCCCCGGGAACAGGGAGGCCTCACCTGGCACTGCCTCCCGGGCCTGTCAGTGTCCTCCCACAGGCTGAGAGATGTGTGCTGGCCCGCAGCCCCGGGCCGCCCACCTGCCACCATCTCCCTCATCCCAGCCCACCTGTGGGACCTTAGCTTATCTCAGATTTTTATGCACCGAGTGGGGACTGATGCCCCACGTCATGGGTCAGGGACTGGTCTGACAGGGCACAGGGCCAGGACCGGTAGAGCTGGGATTAAACTCGGCCCCAGGAAGGGCCTTTCGCCCCGTGACCTGCGGCCTCCAAGGCCTGAATCCCTGGCCCAGAGCACACAGGGTGTTGGCTCAAGGGATAGACCCCCGCCCCCACGCCCTGAGTCTGGGTCACCTCTGTAGGACTGTCGGCACCTCTCCCACAACCCGGTCCCGTCAGGCCTCTGTCCAGACCTAGCGCTGTGTCCCCCCAGGTCCCGGGAACACCCCGGGAGCGTCCCAAGGTAAGGGCGGGGCACTTACGGAAGACAGGGCGTCTGCTCTCCTGCGGCCCTGGCCGTGCCGGCCGATGAAGGAGCGTGCGGACAGCTTGTAGTGGCTCAGCAGGCACGTGATCACCACCACCATCACCATCACCACCACCGCGATGATGGTGATCTCAACGAACTCCAGCTCCGCTGCAAGGCCAAGGGCACGCGTGAGACCGCGGGTGGCTGGCGGACCCAGGGCTCGGGGGCCTCCCAGCCCATACACACCTGATACCCCTCCTCACGCCCCGACACGCAGGCAAACGGCACAGACACAGACACACCACACACGGCCCGCTCTGGCGAGGAGGCTCAGAAAAGCCCCAGCCCCGGCCCTGGGGGCTGCGGGGGCTGCGATTCTCATTTCTTGTTTCTGGTTTGGTTTGGTTTTTCTCCCCAAAAGTGGGAAAACTCTCAAGAGGAAGCGGAATTTGATCTGCTGGAGCCGGGGACCTTTCTGCTGACTTGGCCCCCCACCCCCACCCTGCAGCAGGTGCCAGCCCCTCCCAGCCCAAATCCAGCCACAGCCCTGGGGGCAGAGCTCCCTTCTCTGCCAGCAGGGGAATGTGCCTCCCAACCCAGATGGGGCAGGGAGACGCCCCCCAGGCACCAAGGAGCTACTAGCTGAGGACCCCCAGGGCACAGGCTCAAGGTCGCAGCCCCCGGACTCAGGTTCTCCCCTTCCGAGAAAAATGGGGCTGGAAGGCGGAGGACAGGCTGCAGGTGAGGGCTGTGTCAGGGCTCCGCCCCCCATGCTGCGCCCCCCCAACTCCAAACCCTGTGGGGCCGGTCCCTCCCACCTCCGGCCTCAGTTTCCCCAGGGCCTCCAGCGGGAAAGCAGCGCCTCTTGGGTGGCCACCGTTCCCGGCGGTACAGCCACGGAAGCTCCTCCACACAGGGTCCACACGCCCTGGGGTCCCTGACCCCTCGGTCCACCCCTCCCTGGCTCTCCAGGACACCGCCCTTCTCACGACACATTATACGTCTGCCCCACCGTGCCAAGTGTACTTGGCGCCGTTAGTAGGTCAGGCAAGTCTGCCCCTCAGGGGACATGTGGCAATATCTGGGGACATGAGTGGCTGTCACAACCAGGAGCGCTCCTGGCATCTCGTGGGCAGGGGCCTCCGACGTACACAGATGTCCCAGCACATAGAATGGTCCGGTCAACAGTGGCACAGCTGAGTGTCCCTGTGCAGAGCTGAGCATACGTCCGGGGTACATCTGTCATCCCATCTCAGAGGGCAAGTGACCGACTCGAATGGAGCCCAGGGGCCCGAAGCTGGTGGCTTCTCCCACCTGGCCATCTGCTGGTCCCAGGAGCTCAGTCTGGACCCTGAGCCTTGGCTCTGGCCCACGGGTGGGACCGTGTCTCCATCTTGCTCTGGAGAGGCCAGGAGGGAAGAGGAACTGGCCGGGGACTGTGGTGACACACTGAGGTCTGAGAAGGCGGGGCCCCGCCCAGCAGGAACTCGGCGAGCCTCCACCGCTGCCCGCGAGACAGCAGCGTCACTTTCCCACCGGGAGAGCTGGGAGAGCGGCTTGGGTTAGGCAAAGGCCAGGCCTCTGACCTCACCCCAGTAATGGCAGCCACACCTCCCGCCTCCCCAGGCAGGCTGGTCCAGGGCCTGGCAGCCTGGCCTGATGCCACAGGGCCCAGGTCCTGCCCGTGAGGACCCGGGATAAAGCCACCCATTCAGGAGACACACAGGCCTGCTTTGTGCAAAACCCACGGCCTCCCGCCACAGAGGGGACGGCAACCCCCTCCCCCAGCCCGGCGCACTCTTCACCCCAGCCAGACCCCGGTGGTGGGCACCCCGCAGCCCCTCCCCTGCTGGTGCTTTGCCTGGGGGGGAGGGAGGGAGGGCTGTGGGGCGCCTTTGTCCCAGTCCCAGTGGCCTGCAGGGCCCATGCAAGGCTGTGCTCTTTTCCTGGTTCTGAGTTCCGATGGTGGCTGTGGCTGAAGCTGCGGGGCTGTGGGGGCTGCCAGGGACCACGGAAGAGGCGCCAGCTGACCGAGCGGCTGTGAAGAAACCTCCCACAGCTCCACGGACCAGCTGAGGGGGGCCCAGAGGGCAGGAGGGTCTGGTTTCCGGGGTCCAGCGTCCAGAATGAGGGAATCACCCCCAGAAATGAGCACAGGGCTCCTGGCAGCACTGCTGTGCCCACCTGGGACCCCAAGCCACACTCTGCTCCACGCAGGCACCGCTGGGTGAAAGCCCAGTGGGCCAACAGGGCGGCGCCGCAGGCAGGCTGCCCCAAGGGGCCCCGCCTCCCACCTCTCCGGGCAGGACCTAGAGGCTGGCTGCGAAGCTGCCCGACCTCTAACGCCGGCAACACCTTTGACAGTTTTAAAGCACCGGGCGGGAGGTTTCGGGACTTCTGGCCAAGAGAGGAGTCCCAGCTCACTCAGCTGCTAATGGCAGAGGTGGACCCTGCCTCAGTTTCCCCAATATGGCAGGCCTCCCCTGTACCCGGACATGAAGCCGAGTGCCCTGTATGGCACAAGCAGAGGTGGATCCTGCCACCGGTCCCCTCCCCCGGCCTTAGTCCCCAGATCGCCCATGGCCCCAGGACTCACAACCAGAGCACACCCCAGCTTTGCACGCTCTTCACCGGAGCCATGAAGTGGGCGCCGTCACCGCCCCCCCCTAATTTGCAGACCAGCAAACTGAGGCTTGGGAAGCAGCTGCCTTAGGTCACACCCAGAAAAGGCCGGGCCCACGAGCCTCCCCGAGACAGCTGAGATGGGAAAGGGCCCTGTCCTGCTAAATCCTCCCGGCCTTCCTGAAGTATGAGTTAGCTTCCCTTCCCCGCCCCCGAGTACCTCTGAGGACTCCCAGTCCCGCCCCCCTGCACCTGCCAGCAAGGAGGTGCGTGGCTCCGGGCACCTGCACCTCTGTGGGCGCCCACTACAACCTGTAAAGAGCTGGGGACAGGACAGGAAACAGCGGGTGCTCCATGGTCACTGTCGTAGCAGTTCCCAACATCCCTGTGGGGACAAACGGCACCCTCATCCCGGCCGACGCCCTGGACATGCTGGGCGTGCCCTGCTGGCTCTGTCCCTGGGCTGGGGGCACAGTCATCCAAAAGGGTCACGGGGGGGGGAGGTGGCAGCTGGATCCGAGGCCACCAGGGACTTACTGATCTCTTCCCTGAGGACACAGCCATGAGAACAGAGCCTTTGAGAAAGAAAGTCACTTTTCCCTCGTTTTGTCCTGGGGGCAAGTCTGCTTGCCGTGGGGAGGGCGGGAGAGCAGCTCTATTACTGTCCTTGGTCATTACCCCCCTCGGGTGGGTGACAGATGCAGCAGGCTCTGGGGGGACGAAGCCCACCTTCCACGTGCAAAGGTCACGCTAACGTAACTTAGCGTCCACTTTCTCTGTGAATGATTTCAAACCCACAGGGGGCTCCGCCTCATCGGAGGGGCCTGACTCTCGCTGACACAGCCGCAGTCACTTTGAGACGCGTGCACGCACCCCTGATCCCCCACACGCCGGGCACGGCCAGAATCCTACAGACACCGAATCCAAACTGTCATTCCTCAATGCAAACATGAACGTGACCTCTCAGCCCCTTTACAGATGAGGAAACTGAGGCTGAGAGAGGCGAGGGGATTGGCTGAAGGCCACGGGGCCCAGAGAGTGCCACCCCACACCCCGAGGTCCTTTGGACCATGGCTCCAGAAGGTCGGAAAGAGCACGGGTCCAGCAAAGGGCTCGTGTTCAGGGGACTGGCCACCAGGCGGTTCCATCGCCCACCACGGGGCCCATAAAGCCAGTACCTGTGGCCAGTGGTGCACGCCTCTCTGGCCAACGCAGAGGAAAATCACGGGACACAGAGGAAGGAACCTCCGGCCAGACCCTCGGGGGAGCTGTGGGCACCGCCCACGGCACAGTGCCGTGACAACTCACCCACAGCTGGACACTCCCCTGCCACCGCCTGCCACCCAGCACCTCTCCAGGACAGGAGCTCCCCTGCTAGTACCCACGCCCACCCTGGGGTGCAGCACGGGCCCCCACACGGCCAGGAGCCGTGTCAGGGAACAGTCCCAAACCCACGGGAAGCCGGGACACGCTCTCAGAACTCAGTCTTGAAAATCAAAACTGTGGCTGGAAAAGGAACCAATTCTTTCAGGAGTTAGGAAAACGCTCCCCCCGGACTTGTGATACGGAAAGAAGACGCAGGATTACCCTCGTGACATGGGGATCCGACCGCATTAAATACGACCTGGCAGCTTTCCGCCGGACCTGAGGCCTGCAGTTTCCACCAGCAACCACAGCACAGGTGCTGCCGATGCCGCTGCCGCCTGGGCCCCCGGCCCGGCGTCAGGTCAACAGCGGGAGAGGTGGGGTTCTTCTGAGTCCAGGCTCGTGCGGCCCCCAACCCTGTTCTTGGTGACAGTGCTGCCACCCGAACCCAGTGCAGGAGTCCCAGCAGCGAATGGGGAGGAGGCTGGTGGAGAATTTGCTAACACGCACAAAGCCCAGGCCTGGGGGGCAACGGCCTCTGAGGTTCCGGTGAGTGACTCGGGTGGGGGCAGTGGGGGGCTGGGCCAGAGCTCACCTGGCCTCTGCCAGACCACAGGAGGTTTCCAGACCAGACGACCCCCCACCCTCACCCCCCAGCGTCTGCTACGGCGGTGGGGCAGCTGGCAATGCTTCCCGGGTAACAAGCAGCCGGCGCAGGCTGCCCTGTCTGGCCTCCCGGCCGCTCACTGAGGAATTAGGAATTGGCACTGTCTGAAATTTATGAAAATCTGATCTCGTTAGGCCTGCGTGGATGCACCCCACCAGGGCGGGCCTCATTGTCATTCCGCAGAGCCCTAGCCTGCCTGGGGTTCCAGCTACTGCAGTTACCCCCCTGCTCCCGCCCCCTCCCCCGCCCACTGTATTCGAATGAGAACCCAGCTCCCCCAGCCCCGATTTTCAAATCAAATGGACCCGGACAACTTTCTGATTGCTCCCAGTGCCTTCTGGAACACCCCCCTGGGCGCGCTCATTTCTTGGGGTAAGATCGTTTAGGGGTTAAAAAACATGGGGGTCCACCCCTGGAGGTGCGGAGGTGGGCGGCAAGCCAGGGCCAGTTCCCTCGGTTTTTGAAAGCAGACTGTGCTGAGTGCGTACTCAGTGCTCACTCGGCGCCAAGCACGAAGCCGTTCACCCGGCGCCCGGCGGGTAACACGTAACCCTGAGGTGCCATCCGGTGTCACCTGGTGTCCGGGAGGAGACGCGTCACGCGCTGCCTGGACCATGCCTGGCACCAGGGCCCGAGGCCCCCACGCGGCAGAACTGACGGTGCAGGTTAGGGACGTGAGGTTTGCCTCCAACGCTCTCGAGGCTGAACCCCAGCTTTGCCGCTTACAGTGGCCTCGGGCCAACCATTGGTGTCCAGGGGGAAGAAACAGAGGGTGACCCCGTCCCCTCTTCACACTGTTGTGGAGAGAAACACACAAAGCGAGTTCCTCTGGAGCCGGCATTTCCAGGAAGGGTCCCTGGACATCCGAACCCACGGTCGCTGGAGAAGGCCCAGCGGCGTGCAGCACGGGCGCCCTCTGCCAGGGCCGGGGCGGATGGACAGTGTAAACCAGGAGTCCGTTCCTCCGTAGAGTGAAATGACCCCTTGAACCTTTCAAGTGTGAACCCTTGACCGGGGAAGCCTACTCCAGGCGTTGACCTCCACGGGTATTTCTCCCGGAATTATCCCTTTCGCTCCCATGTTTTCCGTGAAAGGACCAAGCTCAGCCCCACCCCAGGGCCTTTGCACCTGCCCGGTTGTCCCCCCGGAATGATCTGTCTTCACATCCAAGTGCTTGCTGCCTCCTTGCCTTCCAGGCTCTGCTCCAAGGTCACTGCCCCAGGACCTGCCCCTGAGCACCCTGTCTGCAGCAGCGCTCCGTCCCCAACCCAGGACCCACGTCCCCTGCCTGCGCTGTTCCTCTCCGGCATGACATCCGGAATGCTGTTTGTGACTTGCCTAACCATTTATTTCCTGCCTCTCCCTCTAGAACACCCACTGTTACCTGAAGCCATGCCTTGCTTCGTCTCAGCGTCCCCAGCACGGAGGACAGCGCCTGGTCCGGAGCAGGAACACGGTAAACGTGTTGGAGGAACGCTCGCCGGCAGGCGTGCTCACCCCGGGAGGCCCCCCCACCCCCCGGGGGACGGCCCCTCCACAGGACAGGCAGGCTGCACACACCTGTGTTACACTCGGAGCCAGAGGGAAAAAGTCGGAAGCAGCATCCGGACAGACAGCGGCTCCCACGGTGGCACTTCCCAGGAGGTCCCCCGCGTTTGGGACTAGGGTCTGGCAGCACTTCCAGGGGGAAGGCCCTTATTCTGGGGCCCAGGGTGGTGGAGCCCAGAGATCACATGGCCTCTGACCAGCCCTGGGAATGCCCTTGCGGGGCGAGGAGGATGCCTGACCAGCCCGCCAGGTGTCCCTGGCTCCAGGTGCCAGACGGTCCCCTGGGCCTGCTCTCCCTCTCACCTGGAGAGGGGGAGGCCCACATGGCCAGACACACAGCTGGGCCTGTGTGTGATACAGCTGTCTCCTCAACACTGGACGGGGCTGACGGCCACCCCAGGGAGGCAGGTGTCCCCTTGGCTGCTGGAGACCACGTGTGACAACAGAAGACAGCCCAGGCTCACACGGGTCCCTGTGCCCAAAGGCCATGTCCAGCCTCTCCTTCCCACCCTGGACACACACACACACACACACACACACACACACACACACTCTCTCTCTCGAGCAACGTACTTCCCTGCTGGGCTTGACCCGCCGCCCCCTCTGGGCTCCGGAGCTCGCCCTGACTCAGTTTCCTCCCACTGAATTCTGACTCATCTCCCCCTCTGTTGTGGGCGCCTGAAGCAGGGCAGCGAGGACGCGCTCTATCTCCCCCAGCCACAGCCCTCGGAGAAGGCCCCACGCTACGCTGTCCCAGCGCGGGTGGAAGCATCCAGAAGCCCACGGGACCATACACAGTCGAGGCACGCAAATTAGACCACACGGGACCGGGTCGGAAGGATTTTACAGATAAATCACGAACTCCACACATCCTGCGGCGTGTGCTTCCCCTTCCCTGTGGGAAGACACCTTGCCTCAGCTGGTCAAGGGCCACCCAGCACTGACTTCTGAGGCCCAAGTTCTGGGGCTTCACCCCACACGTCCCGGGGTCATCGGGTGGGAGGTGGCCCTGGAGGGGGCAGCCGCAGTGGCCATGAGTCTGAAAGCGCGAGTGGGGACCGGATGGGGGGGCTGAGAACTCGACGGGGGGCAAAGGGCCTGTGCCATCGCTTCCAGCCCGGTGATGAAGCACTCCCTCGATAAGGAAAGACAAAGCCGTCCCTTTTATCTTTCCTGCTATTATCCAGATGGAAAGAGCTAATGGGATTTTTATTCCACTGTCACCGGCACTGAACGTCTTTAAACACCCACTGTCAGCGCGGGATCAATCACCGTTCGAGAGTTATTGGCAGAGTGGAGTGAACTCGCGGGCAGAGCGAGGCCGGTCAGAGGGGCAACGAGAGGGTATTTAAAATGTATCACATGGGCTCTGTTAACTCAGGAGAGTAGGGGACCCGTGGGGAGGGGCGTCACCTGCCAGTGGTCCTGCTGATGGCCACAACCACCTTCTTGGGGGAACATTTGGGCCATGCCTGTCAAAATTAAAAGTGGGTGCTCCCTCTCAACCCAGCGGTTTTTACATCCACGACTGTTTTCTAACAGAAAATTCCCAGAAGGGCTGGAAGGCAGGGCTGCATAAAGACACCGCAGCAGGGTTTAAAAAAAAATTTTTTTTTAAGTGAACAACCAGAGACCATCGGCATCCCACCCAACAAACTCTAGTCTGTCCCATCAGGGATGGTAACGGGGCCACTAAAAAGACGCCGAAGTCAGGGCTTCTCGCCCTGGGCCCTTCCGACGACGCTGGGCGGGGCCCTTCCCTGCTGGGCATCGTAGGCTGTTCAGCAACGTCCCTGGTCTCTCCCTTCCACATGCTGCAGGCACCCTCACCCCGCACGTCGCCCCACGTCCCCTGGGGGTCAGAGTCGCCCTGGCTGAAGGTCACTGGCGTCAGCGATGACCGCTGGGCCGAAGTAAGGAGCCTGGGACAGTATCAGCACTGCAAGCCCGTGTTTAGAGCGGACGTGAGGATAAATGCCGAATTGCTGATGAGGGCTCCTTCTGGAAGAGGGTAGCCGCCCTTCCTACTTTCTGTATTTCTGTGCTGGTCACATTCTGCGGTCAGTTTAATTTAAACTCGATCTTCATTAGCATGCCCAAAAGAGCCAGGCCTCTGTGTGTGTGTGCGTGTATGAGTGTGTGTGCGCGCGTGAGGTCCCGTGTGTGTCTGACAATGCGAGGCACGCTTGCTCCCGCCACGTGGGAGGCCCCGTGTGCTCCTTGCAGACCAGCAGATGTTTCTTTCTCTCAATCACCGAATTTCAAGAGCCTGGTGTTTCCCAACACGAGCGGGGACGGCAGCGCCAGGAGACGGGAGGTGAGCTGGCTCCCTTTCCAAGCCTCTCAGACACAAAGCGCGCTCTGAATCGGGCGGCACAATGGGGCCGCTACTTAGCCGCTTCTCAATAGCTCCTCAATCGACCGGCCGCGTGCTGGAGTGGCCCTGAGGCCCGTCGGGCGGCCGCTGTCTGGAGGGGTCCCCCGCTGACCCAGGGTGCCCTTCCCTTTCAGGACCGAAAGGGGCCCTTGCTCCTTGGGTCTGAGCCAGGGCAGAAGCCGGGGGGAGGTGGACTGATAGCCAAGGTCAGCTGTCAGGAGGGGTGGGAGGAGGCAGGGAGGGCCGGGCAGGCTCCCCGGGCCCCAGGAACGGACCTGAATCCTGTAAGCACAGGGCGGGGTCGTGTCCAGTGGTTGGCAGCGGCCTGGAGCTGGCCTGGCGGGATCCAACCCCAGCTCTGCCAGTGGCCAGACCTGGGACATGAGGAAGGTTTCTCGTTCTCTGTGCCTCAGTTTCCTCATCTGGAGAAGCAGGAGCGCAGACCTGCCTCTCCAGCTCGTCTCCCACCTTTATTCAGACCCCACGGCCAAACTCGCAATCCGAGGAAAACCGAGTCTGGGTGCCGAGCTCACTGGAAACCCCACGGGGCTGGCCGGTCTCACCCGACCTCCCAAGTCCCGTCCGGATTAGAAGGAAAGGGGACGTGTGTTATGGACCGAATGCTGTGTCCCCGTAAGTTCACTGGTTGAAGCCTAACCCCCCCCCCGTGTGGCTGTATTTGAAGGCGGGGGGATTCTGAGGGAGTAATTAAGGTTAAACACGGCCGCACGGGGGAGGCCCTGATCCCACAGGGTTACTGTCCTCAGAAGAAGCGACAGCAGCACACACGCATGGAGGACAAGCTGTGTGACTGTCTACCAGCCAGCAAGAGCAGTCTCGCCAGAGACTCAGTGTGCCAGGACCTCGAACTTGAACCTCCAGCCTCCAGAAGAGTAAGAAAATGACTCTCTGTGGTTGAAGCCCCGAGCCCGCGGTGCTTTGGCAGAGCAGCCCGTGCAGAACGGAACGATGTGCCTCGGGTTGACCAGGGAGCCGTGTGCAGAAGCCTCAAGTCCTGCAGGCGGGACCCTTGCCCTGGGGGAAGGACCCAGGGAAACACCAAGGCACCGGCTGGGGACAGAAGGACAGGCAGTCGGTTGTGGGCACCTATCCTGGGGACTCGGCAGTCCCATCATTGTTCAAGCAGCACATCATGGCTGTGCACCTACTGTGTGCCAGACACTGGGGGAACGGAGCTTTTCCAGGTCAGCCGGGGACTTGTCCTCCGTGAGGCCCCAGGATTGGCCTCTGTGTCCCTGACGGGGCCTGTTTCTGGGCGGACGATCGGTGTGACCTGGACTCTGCCAGCGCCCTTCTGACAAGTGACGTGCACCTGCCGCATGCCCTCCCGGGTCAGAGGTCTCGGTCCCCTCACCGACCCTCCCCCGCACCTCTCCAAGAGGGTCCCTGGTCCTACTGTCCCCCTACTTGAGGGACACGGAATCTGGGGCTGGGAGAGGGAGACACATGCCCGCACTCACACAGGTCACGTGGCCAGGTCTGGGACACCAAACCTCCGCTGTCCCCTGCGACAGAGCGGACAAGAACTCCGTACAGGGCCGGCCACAACCACAACCCGCCCCTCCTGGTGGCCCCCGACAGTGAAAGCAGGGACGGTCCCTTCCCCTGCTCCAGACCTTGCCACCTCTTAGAAGGAGCAGCAGATGGCAAAGGCCTGAGTACCCCCAACGCCAGACTGGGCCGGAAGGCCACCTAACGGTGACACAGTCCCCGGGGTCAGCCCTGGCTCAGGATGGGGCATTCCTTGCTGCCGGTTCGTTAACACTGTTGTGGGGAAGGTTCCAGGGAGCAACACTGGACGCACAGGCGTCAGGCCCCTGCACGGACCACCTGGCCAGGCAGGGCCCCGAGCAGGTGGGACAGCGAATGTGTCTCTGCCTCTCTCAGGGCCCGAGGGCCTGGGTCCATCTGACTGCATCTGTGCGTCTGTCTCCGGTCCGTCAGTGGACGTGTCTCCTCCCTGGGGGTGTCTGTCATCCTGGTGTCTCTGCCTGCGTGTGACTTCCTGGAGTCTAAACTGTCTGAAGTCTTCCTGACGCCCTGTTCGAGTTTCTTCCTCTTTCTTTTTTCAGGTGACAGGCAAGAAACAGATACCAGAGGGCATTTACAAGCTTCCAGACGCACCAGCGCCTCTCCTGGTCTGCGCCCCAGGGGCCCCACCCCACGGCGAGACTAGTCCAGCCCTTTATCACTTCCTTTTGACACAGCATTTTCCAGAAACAGAAAATGCCAGACGGCTGGAAAGGCCCAGGTTCTGACCAGCGATTCTCAAAGAGAAGCAGAAGCTCCCGGAGGTGCCTTTTCCAAGCTCCCAGAAGGGGACGTGGCGAAGCTGCAGGAGCTGAGCGTGACCCAGCTCTGAATTCGAATCCCACACGTGCGACTTTGGCCCCCTGCCTCAGTTTCTCCACCGTAAAGCAGGGGCCAATAGCAGGGGAAGCTCCCAGGGCTGCCGAGCAGTCCCACACGCACTCTCCCCAAACGGGCTGGTACCCAGCAAGGGCGTGATGAGCAGCGCCCGCCCCGCCCCCAACCAGGCAAGGCACGAGGGCCACAGTTACAACAGCGCACTTTTATTAACAACCTGGGGTGGCTGGTCCTGAGCAGGTAAAGCCAACCTACATGATAACAAACAGCTGGTGCGGGCAGAGGGAGAAGAGAGAAACAGCAAGAGAAATCGAGAAGCCAGAAAAACCCATCTGGAGACAGGCATACATGGGAAAACAAGGTCCAGATGTGAACGTTCAAGGGGGTGGGGGTGGGGGGTGCTCTCTCCCGCCTGGGCAGGCCACAGCCACGGGACAGCGGCTCAGGGGCTCCGGCCTCGGAGAGACCTGGCCCCCGACTACACTCCAAGGGGTGCTGACCACCCACACAGGTGCCCCTGGGGTGTCCCCAGGCTGAAGCTGGTGGAGACTTAGGAAACAGCCCTCAAGAGCAGAAGAAGCTGCGCCCATGGGGCCTCCCTCACCTTCCTGTTTCCCCCCGCGCGTCCCGATTCCCTTCTCCCATCTATTCCGCACATAGCAGCTACAGCAATTTTTAAAAAAACATCCATTGAATTACTGACTCACGCTCCAGTTAAAACTCCCCAAGGCCCACTCAACCCCGTTTCCGTACCCACCGCCGCCTTCCCTTGCTCACCATTCTCCAGCCACGCTGGCCTTGCTCCTGCTCCTACCCAGGACCTTTGCACGTGCAGATTCGTCCTGGGATCTTTGCATGGCCCACCTCAGGGGGACCCCCCGGTCACCCCATCCACACTGCACTCACCATCTCCTGATGGCCTGTCCTGGCCACACGGGCGATGCAGTCAGTGTTCAGGGAGCCTGGACCGTCCAGCTCTGCCCCATGTTGGCGTCCTACGCCTCTTTCTACGCCTGCTTTTTTGTCTGCACCATGGGGAAAATGTCAGTCCCACCTCAACGGCCTGATGAAAGATTTTAAACTACCTAGAAAGCACCTGGCATGTAGCAAACCATAGCGTTTGTGTTCGCTACTATGAGAAACGATCTTCTTGCCCTGTCTGGTGTGGCTCAGTGAACTGAGCGCCCATCTGTATAACCAAAGGGTCGCCGGTTCGAGTCCCAGCTGGGGCACATACCTGGGTTGCAGACCAGGTCCCCAGTACGGGTTGTGCAAGAGGCAACCGCACAGTGATGTTTCTCATCCCCTCCTTCTTCCCCGCTTCCTGTCTAAAAATAAATAAAATCTAAAAAAAAAAAAAAGAAAAGAAAACATCCTCTTTACTAATTTGCTTGCCTATTTATTATTGATTTCACCTCTCCGGCAAGAAGGCTCCATGAAAGGACCCGCGTTTATCCTGTTCTCACTGTACCATGCCTGGCGCAACATCCTGCCCCGAGGTAGTATTTGAACAAGGAAGGGATCCAAGTCCCAGGTCCACTCGCCAGGACTCCAATCTCTACCCAGAGGACGCAGGATGAACAGGTGTTGATGAAAAGTGAAGGGTCTTTTCGTAAAGCCAAACATGCGACGACCATATATGCCCCTAGGACCCAGCAGCTGCACACCTGAGCTTGATCCCAGAGGAGGGAGCGCCCGTCCGCAGGTGGCCCTGGGCGTGAATGCTCACGGCAGCTCCATTCGTGGCAGCCCCCGCGGGAGGTGGCCTGGTGCTCTTCCACAGGTGAGTGGGCAAACCGACTGTGGCGTATGCACAGCACAGGATCGTACTTGCACGCAAAGGGGAAACCCGAATGAGGTTGGCGGTTTGTAGCGGATGTCCATTCCTGACTGTCTATTCCTAGATGTGACCCCTGGGCAGGCTGGTGTCGTGCACAAAGGCTCTCTCAGTCATATTTCTTAGAACTGCATGCGGTTCCACAGTGACCCCAAAATAAAGCTTTTGCTTTTAAAGTGAAGAGCCTGGAGGTCCCCATCGCCTGGAGGACCCCGTTCCCCGGGGCCCTCGCGTCATGCTGGCAGAGGGCACCCCCCTGGACAGCCTCCAGTGATCAGTGGAGCCTGGCACTGGGAGGGTGGCTGGCTGGCTGCAGGGGGAGGGGCAGAGCCGAGACAGAAGCCGTTCCCCCCGCCAGCCTCCGCCCGCCTCCCGCTCACAGCAGCCGCCATCTGGCCCCCGCAGCCAGCCAAATGAAACCATCTCTCGCTGTCATCTTCCAACGTGCAGGTCTGGCTCCCAGGTTTGAGGATTCAATTCTAAACACGCCACTTGAAATTTAGAAACGAAGAGAGATGTTAAGTGACCTCGAAGCATTGGTTCCTATTGGCTTCCCCCTAGCAAAAAGCCAAGAACCTCCAACTTCTTTCCCAAGGGGAGGGAGAACCTTTGGTTCGCCCAGTGCCTCCGTACAATCAGCTGTCCCCACACAATGTATCCAAGTGTCCTTGTATGCCCAGCACAATGGCATATCCCCAATACAATGTATCAATGCGTCCCCGCCTCATTGTAAAGTATCGGTGCATTGCCAATGATAAAGGGACTCCGCATTCTGCTGTCAGCGGCTGCCCCCCTCCCAGCAGAGTCACAAGCTGCACGGACGTCTGCAGACCCTTGAGCATCTTCCTCTCGCATACCTCTCGCCCGGCTTCTCCAGACACCTGGCCTGAGCTGGATTTGATCTGTGACGAGTACCGGTCCCTCCGCCTCTGAGGGTCCATGCCCAGCCCTGGGCTGGCACGGGAGAAGCAAGTGTTGGCCCCCAAGGGGCTCAGGTCTGCCGGGGCAGGGGGTGGGGGTGGGAGGACACCGAGCTGGAGAATAAATAAGCACTAAGCACCAGGAGCTTCGGGCGCTAGAAAGGTGATGCAAGAGGGCGCTGGGCGGAGCACGGGGTGGGAGGGCTCCTTAGGTGGGCTGTTGGGGACGGCATGTCTGGGAGACCTCAAAGCCGAGACCTGAAAGATGGAGGAAGCTGGGGAGGGCTGAATGAATGAATGGCCAGTGCAAAAGCTCTGAGGTAGGCACGAGCCCCCCCCCTCCCCATGTGATGGGGCATTAGCTGCTTCCAGCCAGGCAAGTGGGTGTGCGGCCCCTGGGGCTCCTGCCAGTGTGTGCGCCAGCAGAGGCTGTGCAGAGAAGGTGAGAGCTGCACAATGATCCAGGATCACCGTCCGGCGTGGTTTCCAAACAAGGCCACGTGTCAGAAGTGCTGTGGAAGCTCCTCAAAGGCCGCACACGCAGCCCCACGGCCCCCGAGTCCAACAGGGTGCGTCGACACCTTTCCGGGCTGGGTCCGGGGACCTGCAGGATTTGGTATGTTTCGCAGGTGGCCCGCTGCAGATAAAATGATCTGTCAGGCTTTCGCTCCTAGAGGAACCTCTGGTTCCCGTAAATTCTTACGCTGCGGTCCCGGAAGTAGAAGCAAAGGCTGAAACCTAATGTTTAAATTCACACGTGGAAGGGAGAGGTGGGGTGGACACCGGGCACCCCTGTGGCTCAGAGATCCTAGGAGCGACTCCTGAGGGAGTCTGTGAAAATGGCAAGCCTGTTGGGTGCTGGGTCTCTGGGAGAGGCAGCAGCTGGGAGACCCCCTGACATGGGTCAGATGCAAAAAAGGTGGGGTCATAGTGGAGAAGGTGATTGCTCAGAGTCACAGAGTCCCCTGGGCGAAGCTGGACAGCTGTTGCCAACCTCCAGTCCTGGGGGACTGGCCGTACACACTGGCACACCTAGTTGGGGTCACCTGGAGGGTGAGGGCCTTGGCTTTGTCGTCTCTGTGAGGTGGGTCTGGCCTGGGGGCCTGGCCCCACAGCCCCAGACACCCTGGCTGGAGGGGGGACTGGCAGGGTGACTGCCCACCAGCTGCCCAGCGGGGAGGGTTTCAGCCACCGGGGGCCGTGCCAAGGGTCCAAAGTGCCAGGCTACCCAGCAGCCCGTGGGGAGTCCTGTCACCATGTCCATGTGACAGGTGAAGAGGCTGCCAGCCGCTCACACGCACTCTGCCCTGTCAGGGCAGGTCTGGGGGTTAAAGCGGTGGTTCTCACCGAGGGACATTCTGCCCGCCAGGGGACGTCTGCAGACATTCGTGGTTGTCCCGGCAGGGACGGGGCACAAGGTCTGCTGTCCGCTCCCCCACTAGGGTCCAGCCCAGCCCCTTGCATTCACTGCCTTCCGTACCCTGCTCCTTCAGGGGCACGGGGCAGGAGCTTAGCTACCTGTCGGGCAAACAGGAGACGGCCAATCCCCCAAACGCTGGGGCCCACCCCTGCGTAAACCACATCCATGGACGCAGGCAGCTGCCTGGGGCTGGAGGCTCCGGGTCAGTGAGTGCGCAGCTGCGTCCCCCCTCGAAGGCAGGAGACCGCCTCCGCCATCCGATCATCACGTGACCTGGGAAAAGCTGTTTCTCTCCCAGCCTTGGCCTTCTCACCCACAAAATGGGGCAATGGCTCCCAAGTTCCCTCGCAAACACCAAAGCACCAACTCCCCACTGACGAGGGGCCCACCTCGTGGGTCATCCTGGAGAGCCAGGGGTGCCAGCTGCTTGACCAGAGGGGTCTCCCCGAGTTTACCCTCCAACGGCCCCTCCCGACTGAGAGGTGTTACCAGGATGGGAAAACGGGGGTCTTCAACCAGCACCCCACAGGTTCAGAAGACGAGAAGACCCACTGAGAGGGTCCAGCTGGGACCGCCGCTCTCTCCTCCACTAACGAAATGTTCAACTCACTGCAACAGCACCCACTGCTTAGACCAGCTCCCGTGGCAGCCACCAGCAGAAAGTAACCCCTCCCGGCCAAACGGAAGTCAATTGACGAGCTATAAATATTTCCGCTAACTGTCGCTGGGGAGCTGGGCTCTCTGCCTCACGGCCCCCCTGAAAAGCAGGGCGGCTCACCCGATTTGTTTCCAGTTATGAAAATAGACGTTGTCTCCTGGCCACATCTGTTTTGTCTGACAAACGAGCAGCAATTTGCCTCCTAAATAAGGCAGCACACCCAGGCCGTCTTGAAACTCTGGCTCCTCCAACTTTGCAGAAAAGAAAAGAAAAGAAGCCCTGGCCTCCCAAATGGGGGCTTGGAACAGGAGACGGTTTTCCATCTCATCAGGAGGGCGGCAGGCTCCCGGGGCATCGGGGCCGGCCCGGGCTCGCTCAGCTCTCAGAGCTCACCTCTCCCCCTGTGCAAACCAAAGCTGCTGGACCAGAGGGAATGGGGGAGCCCCGCTGTTCTTGAAAAAGGAAAAGGCCAGGAGATAGGCAATTATTATTATCATTTTTAAAGTCCTCCCAAGACTCAAGCCAAGAATGCATTTTGTCAGGTGCTGAGCAAGGCCAGTTTTCGGAGGGAAATCAGTCCTGTGCCCCACATGCTTGGTGCCGGGGTTCACGCCACCATTTTCCTTTAATTACTCCACGGCAGAGCCAATTACAGCACGGACATGCCCTCCCGCCTGAGGCTCCACCAAGCTAATAGCTCTTCTTCCTTCTGAAGGACCATTCTCGCCGGGGACCTTGGTGGACGGGGCTGGGCCAGCGTGTGCTCCCAACTCAACTGCTGTTTCGGTCTCTCTTTTATTCTTTAAAATAAGACCCCTAAACCTCAAAATAATACACTTAGGATTTTCCTCCTTAGGGATGGGCATTACAGTCATGGGGGAGCGTGGAGAAACCTCAAAACGACCGAGTAACTCAAAGCCCTGCAGACGCAGTCACCCGACCGTGCCCTTTGAGGGCGAGGGAAGCACAGGTTTGCAGGCTGAAACCACAGGGAGGCGCAGAGCCCGACCGTGTCCAGCTCGCGGCCCCAGCTCCGTGGGAGACACCCGCGCAGCGCCGGTCTCAGCCCGCGCCCCGCACCCCGGGCGGTGCGGTGGGACAGACGGCTCAGCCTGCGGGGCTGAACTGCTTTCGGGGGGAGAAATCACAGGATCGTGCCAAGAAACCCAGAGTGTTCTGGGACGTGTTTCCTCTCCCTCCTATTTCGTGCAGATGCGATGTCTGGCCCGCCCCCACCCCCAGGAAAGCAGACCGACGAGCCGGATTTGCTCGGTCTGGCAGACATGAGACGCAGCGTGGGGCTCCCAGGAGACATCTGGGGGGCCGCCTGCCCCCACCCTCTCTCCACCTTTTGTGCCCCGACCACGGAAAACCCGGAGGGCAGACTGATGGCTTCCGGGCGGAGGGTGGAAATTGCAGCTTTGCAGCACCGTCAACAGCAGTGACAGTGGTTTTGGGGGTGGGGGGGGCGGAGGGACGGTCTGGCTGCGGGGACAGGCAGGGCACAAGCCACCTCTCCACCGTGCGGCTGTCGCTGCGGAAGGGAGCTCCGACCACCGAGCTGGGCTGTCCCAGCTCAGTCTCCTGACTCCACTGGCCTCGGGGCTGCCTCACAAGGGGAGGCGTGTTGGGGGGACCCTCCCTCACCCAGGGTTCAGAGAATCCCCAAGTGGTCCCTTTCCTGGTCACCAACAGGACAATGCCCATCTGCAGGCTCCGTGCCTGCGGGATGGCACTGGGTGGCGGATGGGGGGGGGGTGGCGTCCCTTAGCCCGCACTGCTTGCCCATTTCCACGCTGGCAACACATCACCTCGTCGCTATGGCAACAAGGTTAATTGATGCCTCTATCTGGAATAACTCAAACCCCGGACCCATCCAGGTGGCCCCAACATTTTCATCTTTAAAAAGCCAACCTCTGGTGTTTTCTTGGCCTCTGTGTGTCACCAAAAAGGAAACTGGGAGTGATAGAAAGTGGGGAAAGTTTGGGGAGGGGGTGAGAGGGTCTCTGCTTGCCCCTCGGGGAGGAGAAAACCTGGGGTGTCACTTTCTTTCTCTCTCTTTTTTTTTTTTTTAGTGGTGGTATAAAATTAGCACCGTCAAGTCGGGTGTGATAAACGCAAAGGCTGCCGCCAGGAGGTGAAGTGACTTAATTTAAGGGAGGGAAAAATAGGAGTTTGGGAAGGGGGTGGGTGGCCAAGTGTTTGGAGGGGCGGTGCCTGCTGCCTCCCCACCCCCAGTCCCGTCCCCGGAGGGAAAAGCCAGTCCCCGAGAGCCCGCATCTGCAGGGCGTCTAGACAGTCATAAAGAGGACAATCAAGAGAAAGAAAAAAGCTGCAAGCCACAGTCGCCCTTGTCTCCTCCTCGCTGGGCACCCGGCTGCAACAGCCCACAGCAAGGATGAAACGAGGAAGGCCCGTGTGGGCCGGGGGCCGCCAGGGCGGTCTGGGCCCAACGCAGTTTATGAGGGAGTGTTTTGAAATTCTACTTTAAATACGCCGGTAAATGAATTCAACCTTGTCAGATCTTTCTCCCTCGCGCAGACCAAATATCCCGCTGGCGTGCTGTCTAGACAGAGATAACAAAGGACTTTTTACAGCCCAGAGACATGCTGACAAAGTAGCCATTTAAAGATGCAGGGCCGCTCTCTCCGTCCAAAACGATTTGTCAGACGGACTTACATGAAAATGCTAAGTTATCGGTCTGGTTTGGGGTCTGCCGGTGGATGGGGGGGGGGGTGCGCCTTGTCAGGGGGCTGGCTGCTCTGGAGAAATAGAAAACAGATCACCTCTGATTGGGCTGCACTCCAAGTTGCTCTTAAAATAGGACTGTGCTCCGCTGACGGGCAGATAATTCTCGCTCCTCTCGTTCTAAGAGGTCGGCTGTTAAAATGTTTCTAACACCTAGTGGGGACAGCTTCTGGGTGGCACTGTTTGATTTTAAAAGGTGCAAAAAGGGTTAAATTAAAATGCATGGGGACAAGGACTTGCCTCCACCTGCCTGGGGGAAAAATAAATGGGAGCGGAGGAATTTGGTGTCACCTCCAGCCAGGCGTTCGGGGCGGGAGGGGCACAAAGGGTACCTGCAAAATGGGCTGTTCTCCCTTCCCAGGAGAGGCGGGCAGTGTGAGGGGTGGACTGGCCTCGGGGGTGCATCCCTGGGACATGCTCGCTGTGACCCCAACTGAAGCCCTGAAACAGTGGGTGTGCCCCTCCTCAGCCAGGTCAAACGGAGGAGGAAACGCACCCTCGAGCGTGCCGGCCACCCCGGGCCAGGTCACAAGTTAGAGCCACAGACAGGGGTGGCGGGTCCCTTTGAAAGGGGGTCTCTGGTCTCTTCATTTTGGAGCTGCCAACTTCTAGAGCAAGGCCTGGAGCCCACCAGGAGCCCAACAAGGGGTCTTTCTTTCCACCAACCTTCACGGCCTTCTCTGTCTGGTGCTGGCCACGCCGCCCCTTCCTCCCCAGGCCAGCCTGCGGGATGCAGCTTCGGTCCCTTCCCTCCCATGCTATCAGTGCGGACGCTGGAGCCAGACAGGCGTGGCTCAAACTCCAGCTCCGCCCCTTCCTGGTGGCCCAAGCCAAGTCACCGCTCCGAGCCTCAGTTTGCCCAACTGTGATGGGGTGGGGGGGCGTGTCACCCTGAAGAGCTGTCAGGAGGATTCGCTGCCTAGGTGCATCTGTTGCTGGCACGGCACCCTGCAGGCCCACCCCCCTGCCCGGAGCCGGGCCACCATCACCTGTGAGGTGGGTGGCAGTGATGGCTCCCCGGTGTAGAGCTGGGCTGGGGGCCGGATGGGCGCAAACGTCCGTGAGTGGAAGTGGCAGATTACCACCCACACCAACAGAGGCCGTCCACACTGCTCCCCAGGGAGGTCACCCTGAGGACTCGAACTGTCAGAGCCTGGGTCACAGTGAACCTGAACTGCTTGGGTAAAGGGGAGACCAAGGACCCCGCATCGGAGGCCCGCAGCCTCGAGCGCTGCCCCTCACTCCCCGGCTCCCGTGCCCTGATTTTCCCCTGACGGCTGATGGAAGGCTGCCGCTCTTGCTCCTCCCACACCCCACGGCTCCGCTGTCTGTGGGCACAGCGTCTGGCTTCACCCAGGCACCGTGGACAGCCGACCCCCAGGCCAGACGGGATGCGACTTGCCCAGGTGGCCCAGCCAGGGGTGGAAAAGAACCCACCTGCGATCACCTCCCCCACACACCTGCTCCCACACTCTTCTGGCGACCTCTGCAGCGTGACTAATCGGCGACTGAGCTCTGTCTCAGCATCGGGCTCGGGCCTCCTTCTCGGCCCAGCCCCCAAAGACATCTCGGCCCATCAAACAAATAAAACTTTCTTTGCCAACTCTTCCCCAAAGTCATGGGGTCTTTGACCTGAAAGGAAGTGACCTGGAAGGAGTCTCTGACCGGAGGGAACAGGAGTGCCCTGCGGGACGCCAGCAGGGAACGTCCCAAACACCCACAGCGAGGTCCGGCCTCTCCGTCCGGTTCTGCTCTCCAAAACTCACCCCAGATCCCCAGGGCCTCCCAGGAAGCTCCTGGGGGGTGTGAGCAGCTCTCTCCACCCCGGTTCTCTGTCCACTTCCTCTCCTCACGCTCCCGGGGGCCTCTGTCCCTGGGTCCTGTGTCTGTCCGTCTTCCTGCCAGCTGTGAGCACTAGGAGGTCAGGCTGGTTGGTCCAGGTCCCAGTGTGACCTCTGTCTTCATAACCTTGAACCTACATTCCCTTCCAAAAGGCCCAGCCACCATAGCTGGGGCCCTAGATGTTGGCAGGCCGCCCCTCACTGCTCTCCCTGCCTCCAGCCCCCTCTCCTCGTAGCCCCACCTGGGCCCTGTGACCCCTCCCCAGCACCCCGGCACCAACTCCAAATGCCTGTGAGCCCAACAGCTCCGCCTCTAACGGCCCCTCTTCACCCATCAGCCGAGGCACCCAGAAGCTGTGATGGCCCCACAGGCACCGCACGTGGCCTCAGCAGAAGCCCTCCAGCCTGGCGTGGACTCCGCTTCTCCTTCCCCGAGGCTGGGCCAACAGGCGCCGAGGCCTGAGTGAGCGACGTGTGCCATCAGCTACCCCGATTCTGGGTACTCTCCCCCCTGCAGAGCAGAGCTGGGAGAGGCCTTCCGGTGGAAATAGGCCATTCAGCGAGGGCGGGCAGCTGCCCGCATCACACAGCAGCAAGTCCCGGACGGAGGCCAGCCCTGCCCAGGCTGCCCCCTGCACCTCCTCCCCACAGGCAGCCAGGCCACCTGCTCCAGCTTCCCCCGGTGTTCACCAAACTCACCAGGGAAGGGGTGGGGCGTGTGCTCGCTTCTTCCCTGCCCCCGAACCAAACCACGTCACGGTTATCCACTTCGAAAGAGTGGCAGCCTTCCCCACCAGGCGGGGAAGGTGGGTTCTCTCAGGAAATCCCCGCCCTGGATTTCCCTGCGGGCACTTCCTGTGGCCACTCCTGTCCCCACTTCACAGGTGAGGAGCCGGAGGGTCTGGGAGGTCCCGGACCCTGCAGGTCAACCACTGGGCCTGGACCCCACAGCAGAGCATCACGGTGTACAGTCTGCGTCTCTCCTTGGCCAGTGCCAGCTCCCAGGCGGTGACACCAACGGCCAGAGGACAAGGTGGCTTTGGGGCCCACCGCGGGGACGTCTCTGCCTGCCCTGGCCTTTCGGAAGCACCCAGACGTGGCACGCATCCCTGAGCGAGGAGGTGGGGATGTGGCAGGCTGCGCCTCCTCGCCCAGGGTTTCCCAGGCTCCGCCTGGCCGGCTGCTGCACTGGCCCAGACCCACGAGCACGGGCGGCAAGCTTTATTTAGACGCTGTCCACTGAGCAGCTCCGGGCGCAGAGGCCCGAGTGGGCGTCAACCCGATTGGGTTTCACGGCGCATTTCTGCCGGGAGCTGCCCCTGTCATTGCAAACCAGGGCGTGTTTGGCTAGTAGGGCTGGTCACTGGCCGGGCAGGCGGAGACGGAGGCCGCTGCCTCCTTGGAAAGTGGTGTCCCTTCATCCCCCCGCCACCCCTTTCTTCTCTCGGGGGCAGATTTCTTCCTGCCTGGGCCCAAATCCCACTCTCTGAGGCCGCTCCCCAACCCCTGACCCTCCAGAACAAAAGGGAGCGTGAGCGTCTAGACCGCCAGTCTGAATGCGAGACGGGGCTTTGTGCGCCCGACGAGGGGCGCTTGGCCTCCCGGGCGGAAAGGTCGGGGCGCAGGGGTGGCGGTGGGGAGGTGCTTGCTGGGCCCACCTCCCTGGGGCCCCGCACAGCCTGTCCCTCCTGGGACAGGGACATGGCCGGAGCCCAGCATCTGGAATCCAGCCTGGGCCACTGCCAGGCTGGGCACGCTGTCCCCAAGGAGACTCGGGGAATCCTGAGCTGTCACTACAGGAACGGATTCCCGGGAAGCCCTTGGAAAGTTCCTGAACCCAGGCGGCAGCTGTGACTGTCAGCTGTTTCATCATGGTGATTGGTTTAGAAGCCTCGTGTATATTCTGGGTGGACGAGGGTGGAGGGTCCCCAATGGGGACCCCCGGGTCTTCCTGTGTCTGGCAGTCCTTGCTGTAAGTGGGGGACACGCTCCTGGACTCCTGACTGTGGCTGCTGGCTACGTGACCCCAGGCCCCTACTCACCCTCTCTGGGTCTCAGGGACCCATCTGTAACGAGAGACTCGAATCAGATCTGTGGTTGTTCGGACTTGTTTTCCCAGCGGGAGCCTTTGATGCTGAACGGAAGCCTGACCCAGGAGCTCAGCCCATCAGGTGGAGACAGGCAGCCCTGCGAGGGCTGATTCGGGCCTTGGAGCGCATCACGTGGGCTGGGGCAGGGGCCTGCGCCCACCTCCCTGACCACTGCTGGTACCAGCCCTTCATCAGCCTTCGGCGCAAACGCCTGCAGACAGGCCTGCAGAGGACAGATCAGCCGAATTACGTAACTGATCTTCTGACGGGACTACGGGCATTTCTGACTTTTGTCTTTGCCATTTATCAAATTCTTTGAACTTTGGTTAAATAAGGAGCATATATCACTCTACAACCAGAAGAGTCACACCGTTTCGCTGTGACACAGGAGACAAAAATGCTAATTATCTCTTCAGGGACGGGGGCCCGGGGTGTGCTTTGCGCCCTCTGGCCCTTCGGTGGCAGCTTTGAAAGGGACACCCACTAGTCCTGCGATCCCTTGGCTTGGACCCCGTCCTCAGGAACAGAGGGGCCAAAGCTTCCAGGACGCAGCCCCAGGGCCATCGGCACCACCGACAGGACCCAGGACCTGGGGCTCTCGAATCTGTTTCTCCTCCAGCAAAGCTGTAAAAATGCAGGTCCCTGGCCCAGCCCAGGTGGGAGAGCTGAGAAGTCTCTCTCTCTCTCTCTCTCTGAAGTTCCACACGGGCGCCCAGAACCACTCGCCTGACAAATTCGGACGCGGCCATCACGTGGGACCCAGGCTCCAGCTTACGGGCAGATGAAACAGGGATCAAGAGGGAAGGGGGTCCTGCCCACCTCTCCCCGTCTGCGCCTGGCTTTTTCCTACTGCGCATTTCCAGAACATGAGGCCCAGCGCGGAGTGGGCGCTTCGCAGATGCGCTGAGTGCACCATGGACGAGGAGTGGAACACGGAGGGAACTGCCCTTCCATGAGGTTCCCTCCCCGTCCTCCAGCCCCCCATCAGCATGGGACAAGGGGACCACCCCCCAGCTCTTCCTCCTCCTCAGGGCATCCACGGGCGGAGGTGGGGGGGCTTCAGTAGGGGGTGGAGCTGGGGGCTCTGGGAGGGAGCAGGCTGAGGCCCAAGGGGATGACAGCCTCCTGTTCCTGGTCCCTCTGGGGTGCGGTGGGGGGGACTTGTTCCCAAAGGAATCATCACTCTGCCGTGGAAAAC